>OX402563.1:15233222-15477811 GCA_948098915.1 Lampropteryx suffumata | reverse complement strand
GCCAAAGTCCTTGTTACCACGCATAGTGAAGGCTTCCGACATGAATATTAAGAATGACTAGTACATACTTAGATCCTAAGCCGATTCAATACTATCTAATTAAAAAAACTACAAAAAAATGGGTCTATTGAACACCAAAAATGGCTGTTAATTTAGGGGAGGTATCCTTAAAAACATTTTATAAAAGATTTTAAATCATAACAATGTAATGACTTAGACGTATGAACGTTCAAAATTTCATCTTGATTAAATTTATTAATAGTCTGCAAATATGAACTCCAATTAGGTTGTGGATAGACAGATAGACGGACATTACAGGGTTTACATCAGGGTTTCTTGTATACTTCGGAACACTAATAATTTGTTATTGCTTATGAACGAATGTTTATTCGGGTACAATTTTTTTTTTTTTTTTTTTAATATAATGCCGGACATTTCACACAGCATCACCTGGCCCCAAAGTAAGCAGAGCTTGTGTTATGGGTACCACATGACTGATATACTACTTATATACTTTTTTTTGTAAATACATATATATTATACATAGAAACACCCAGACCCGAGACAAATAGTACAGATCATACAAACATTTGTCCCGCAGCGGGAATCGAACCCGCAACCTTCTGCGTCTCAGGCAGGCTTTCGCCCACTGCGCCACAGAGGTCGTCATTCCACTTAATATTAATGTAGTAAAAATAAATTTACACTCAGTTCTGAACGTTTTCATAGTTTTATACATAGTTTCGAATGGGTTTTTTTTTACTACGAGACCGCTTTAAGGTGACTCACTATTTCAGAGATATTATAAAATTTTCATTTCGTCTGCTAAGTAAGTTCAACCCATAAGCTTAAAAAAGTCGAACATTTTATAAAAACATTGCATTAAAATTTTGGTATTTATATGGTATATGGTTGTGTGTAAAGTCGGTTTACGGACGATAATTTTATGTGATAACGTCATAAGAAAATGAAAAATTGCGTACTTTTAACCTATTTAGATGCGTCACAAACCGAATGCTTAGGATCGTGCTTCTCTATCGCTTGTTCCGCGCTCTCGCTTGGACGTTCGGCTCAGGCAGGAATGTGACAATTTTCGTGCGTGCAACCGGCGTTCATCGATTTATAAGACGTTATCACGTCAAAAATTCGAAAAACGTGGCTTTGACCTAAAATAATAACTATTCTCCACAATAAGTCAAAATTGTCGAAGAGTTTCTGTTTTTCTAAATAAGAACGCCAAAGATGGCCATTTATTTAAAAAATCACGATCATAATGTAATGGTCTCTGAAGTCAGTGATCAGTGGTTAGCTCTGAGAGGCCTCTGTCTAATAAGTGGCCGAAATGCCTCTGTCACGGCATCACATTTAAAAAAGCCAGGACTGACAGTTCGACCGATAACGTACTCTCCCGCCACAGATTCAATTAAAACTATTGAAAGTTAGTCTAGCGAATAAAGATATTTCTCCAGAAGAAAATACTTCAACTTAATATTTAGTTCCATTCTTTAGTGAATAACAGATATTAGTTCTAGTGGAAGTTTGTTAAAAAAATCGTTAAATACGTTAAGGCAAGGCGCAAACGGGCCACCAACCACAGCCACCGGTGTCTGTCGCGCGCTACCGCCACATTTGTAACAGTGTCAGAAGCGAGCGACAGCCACTGGTGTTCGGAAGACGCCATATTTTATAACCTTTTTTACGATGGACTCCAACACGACAAACAAAAGTTTGCTCGCGGTCTTGTATGGCCCGTAGCGAACACAAGTGGCAAGTACAGGACACTGTTGTAGCGAGTGGCCCCACCGGCTACACGTGTTCGGCGCGTATCTTTACTAATATTATAGAGGAAAGATTTATATTTTTGTTATTTGTATGTAACGATCAAACTTAAAAAAAAACCGATTTGACCGATTTGAAAAATTATTTTACCGTTGGTATACTACACTATCCCCAGGTGACATAGGCTACTTTTTATCCCGGGAAAATTGGTTTCTCTTGGGAAAAATCTTGAACGCGGGCGAAGCTGCGCGCGGACAGCTAGTACAATATATATAAAAAAGTGTGTTAAGTCACTGTCGCTGGCAACCAGTGGCTGTGGTTGGTGGCCCATTTGCGCCGAGCCTAACATCTAATGTGTAATTTAAATCTTATGACATATGAATGACAAGAACACACCATATTCAAGGTTACGACAGCAAATTATATGACTAAAAGATAGGTTCCAAATTCAACAAAAGTTTCTCACGCTGCTTTCAAGATAATTTAATTTCAGCTTAGTGATTCCTTAGTCCGGTAATTTCATCGTAATTCTCACGTTTCACTCATCAATTAGAACTTGTCCCTGAGTGGAGCGTGGAGCATGTGGGGCATGTGTTAGGAATTTTGCAGAAATTCAATAAAGCGCATGAACGCTGGCCTTTTCCTACACTGGTCATTTCAGGTTTGGTTACAGGTTGAGCGGATTTATAAGCAAAGGAATGACAAATATAATGCCGTCATAGAGCCATTTTGCGTAACTCGGTAAATGCGTTCTTTGAATACTAAAGATGCATATTTCATTGCTGAAAGTCATTATAATCATTGTTTTTCCACAAGTTATCGAAAGCTATTTAATATGGATAACTTGAAATTGAAGTGTTTCTAATGAAATCGCTATTTGTCGACACCTACCAAATGGCAATTTTAATTAACTACGATACAGATATTTTTCTTTTTAACAACGGAAAACTTTGCGTACGACGGGATTAAAATTGAAAAATGTTCCAGTTTCTTGTTTTTCAACAAAGCGAAACATTTTTAAGAATTTACATAAATTGAATTGTTTATCTTAAATATTATTTTGATATCTTATTAGTATTTTGTATATTTTTATACTATTATTTTATATTATATTATTTTGCTATCTTCGGTCGCTTAACATCAGGTGAATTCGTGGTCAAACGTAGGTATATCGATGATAAAAAAAAAAAAGAGATGGAAGATGGGAGAGATGGGAGATGGGAGATGGGAGATGGGAGATGGGAGATGGGAGATGGGCGGGGGTTCATTACCCTTTCAATAAAAATGTATTATAGGCTCAAATTTCATTAAATGAAGTCGGTATCTTTTTATTTTTTAAAACGTAATTTTATATCATCATTTCGACATGCTTCCCATAGAACCTATATATCCAGTGGCATAAATACAAGGATTCTGAAGGATTCAGAAGACATATTTTTACGTCAAATTCAGTTTGATGTCAGTTTAAAAAATCCCGATCTTGAAATGAATGAGGAGATACATATTCGAGCATTCCTCTTGATCGAAGACATGTGAATGACGCATTTAATCGGGAATTTGAACGGGATCGTGAATATGATCGCCTTGAATTAGACTTAATAGTTCAAACGAATGTGCCCCTGTTAAATCCCCAACAGAAAGAAGTCTATAATACATTCATTGACTGTTGGGCAGAACGAAGTTTGCCGGGTCAGCTAGTGGTTAAATACCAGCGTCAAAGTACCAGCTGTTCGCAAACCGAACGGTCTGATACCTGATGATAGTAAGAGGCCTGAAAGTATGACTTTTGTCCCTTGGGATATTGGTAAACAATGTGTGACCCGAGAGCTGGCTTTCAAATAGATCAACTGTTTCAAATGTATTTTATATACTAAATTACAAAATTTAAATACCTTGGACATTGGGGTACCGAGGATCTCAAATATGATGTGGATGTAGAAAGAGAGCGCAGGGCGTTGGCGGTGAGGTGTAACAAAATGGCTCGGAGGTTTGCAAGATGTACGAGAGACGTAAAAATAACCCATTTTAAAGCCTTTTGCCAGACGTTTAACACCAGTAGCCTTTACCTGTACACTGAAATTTCTCAATGCACTGTCCAGTATTATAATGGATTGAGGATGCTACTGGGGATGCCTCATTTCTGTAGCGTATCAGAAATGTGTACAGATCTTTTGTAGACGATTGTGGATTCCACGATATCATGCGGAAACGAGTTGCCTCCTTGGTGTGCCGGGTGCGAGGTAGCACCAATAGCCTTGTCGTTGCCATACTGGACAGGGTTGACTGTCCCATCATACGCAAATGGAATGCCTTATATAATGGCTTTCAGAAAAGCTATGTTTAATGTACGATAGGGTTAAGAAGTTGTTTTTTGGTTCATTTGAAAATTGCATTCCTGTATGGACTTGTTTGAAATAAACAAATTATTATAATTAATTATATTCATATTCTGTACATTTCTGTAATAATTTCTAAATATAAATGTAATAAGTAAAAATACCAAAAATTAGTAAGTATTCTATCAGTCATTCGCCATAATACAAGCTATGCTTTTTTAAAAGCTAGATGGTGTTTAGTGCATTGTCTGAACTGAAATTTACTGGAATAATAAAAATTCCTAATTCCTAATACAAAATAAAATTGAACTGAATCTGAACTGAAATTTACTGGAATAATAAAAATTCCTAATTCATAATACAAAATAAAATTGCAATACAATATCGTTAAATGCCTTTAATCCGCGAATAGATTACATAAAATGTATTTCAGAAGTCTATTTATCATGATTTACATGAAATTAACAAGTGATAAACTTACAACGAATTATATTGCATACAAATTATCGGAAAAAAAACAAAGTATTACCGTCGAGCGGTATGTATGAGCGGTATAAAACGCAAAAGGTTGCGGGTTCGATTCCCGCCGTGGGACAAATGTTTGTATGATCTACAAGTATTTGTCTCGGGTCTGGGTATTTCTATGTATAATATGTAGGTATTTAAAAAAAAAAAAAGTATATAAGTAGTACATCAGTCATGTGGTACCCATAACACAAGCTCTGCTTACTTTGGGGTCAGATGATGCTGTGTGAAATGTCCAGTATAAAAAAAAAATGAAAATTTTGATATTACCAAAGCTATTCATAAAAAGATTTGGTTACGAATTACGAATCTATGCCTCAACAAAACCCTTGGACCATAAAATTGTGTAGAGACGAGTGCTACTAACAAGATTTGCTCAGTAAAAGGCTAAAGAGAGAGATGGTAAAAGAGATGGTGCTGAGACTCAATAGTAACTCCTTCTAGATAGCTCGTTCTCAGCATTACAACAATGTGTATCAATTATATTAAGCTTTAGATATAATATTTTTATGTACTTAAACATGTATTTTGCTGTAATAAATACTTCTTATCTTTTTTTTTTAAGACTTTTTATGCATATTTATTGCCTTACAATTGTAGTCGTAGCTCACTTTTGCTAAAATTCAACAGGGATTAGCCCAACATTTTATTTCCGTGCCGCCCCAAGATCTACGATTATTTAAGGATTTATGTAATCGAATACAGTGTTCTCAAATACACTTTAATTAGAAAATATGAGGTTTAAGTACCTGAATAGAGATACAGCTTCTAAAAGCGAAAAAAAATATGAAAATCTAAGTACGCTGTTTAAGAAAGCCCCTGAACCACAGTTATCTATTGGCAGATACCTCTCAGCTATTGTGATCCAGGGGGCTTACTAATGCTGACGACCTCTGTGGCGCAGTGAAATAAGGTCCGGCTGAGAAGGTTGCAAGTCCGATACCCGCCGCTAGACAAACATTTGTATGATCTGCAAGTATATGTCTCGCGTCTGGGTGTTTCTATGTATACATAACACATGCTTTGCTTACTTTGGGGTCAAATGATTCTGTGTGAAATGTTCGCCATTACTTTTTATTTATTATATATTTATTGCTAAAACTCAAAAGGTTTTGACTTACACCACAAGCTGAGCCCACGTGATAATTTTATTTCCGTGCCGCCCCAAAATCTACAATTATTCATGGATTTACGTACACGAATACAGAGTGTTCACGAATACACTGTCGACCTTAATTTGAAAATATGTGGTTTAATTGCCCGAATAGAGTACACAGCTTGTAATAGCTGGCAGGGTCTCTTTATTTTCTGATATCTAACACAGGAGATAACTTTTTCTTGTTGCTTTAACATCCCTATTAATTGCTACTAAAGTGTAGATTTAGATTGACACTTACCTATTACGTTATTTCCCAATACTTCATCATCATCCACAGTCTGATTTTTAGGGTTCCGTAGCCAAATGGCAAAAAAACGGAACCCTTATGGATTCGTCATGTCTGTCTGTCTGTCCGTCCGTATGTCACAGCTACTTTTTTCCGAAACTATAAGACCTATACTGTTGAAACTTGGTAAGTAGATGTATTCTGTGAACCGCATTAAGATTTTTACATAAAATAAGGAAAAAAACAATAAATTTTGGGGGTTCCCCATACTTAGAACTGAAACTCAAAAAAATTTAATTCAACAAACCCATACGTGTAAACCCATAATGATATTAAGGTTTTTAATAAAAATTTTTTCTAAACTGAATAGTTTGCGCGAGAGACACTTCCAAAGTGGTAAAATGTGTGTCCCCCCCCTGTAACTTCTAAAATAAAAGAATGATAAAACTAAAAAAAATATATGATGTACATTACCATGCAAACTTCCACCGAAAATTGGTTTGAACGAGATCTAGTAAGTAGTTTTTTTTAATACGTCATAAACCGTAAATATCAATAACTTTAATAAAAAAATACTCTATTATTAAATTATCTATCAAAGTTACAATGAACTACAAGAACTTTTATATTATGTTACTTGCTGCTACGGAACCCTTCATGGGCGTGTCCGACTCGCACTTGGCCGCTTTTATTTCTACTGCTGGGTGTGTATAGAATTCTCGTCATATATGCAGTTTCTTTCGGTCTTGTACCAGCCTAAGCCAGAATCAGCCCTCGATGTCTACGATATTATCTACCCATCTCGCTAAACGATCAAAGTTCTTATAAACTACCAATATAATTTATATAAACATTTAGTTACAGAAATAATTACAGAAATGTACAGAATACAATCAAATGGAAACAGTTGAGATAACTTAGTACCGCTTAAAACGATATATAGGTAGCTCAACTGATCCAGATCATTACCAGACGGCAGCGTTCCCAAGACACTGGCGGCAATGCCACGTTTAATGGCAATGCTAATACGCTGAGTCAGATAGGAGCCAGCTCATGGGTCACGCAATGTCCAGACGCTTTGAAATAATTTTGAAAACGTGGTGGGCTTTCAACTCCAAACGGCTTAAATATTAACATACTAAACTCAAATTTCACCAGCTTTTTTGGTTGTTACCTAGCCTGGTATAGGAGCAGCGATAAATTTGAGGTGGACTTTGTAAGCTTTATGATATCCAGTTTAGCTATGATGAAGAAGTACTGCTTGTAGGATTATAAGGCTAGTGTTCTAGTACCACACTCAAATCAAAACCTATGCATAGATTATTATTATTATTAATGCCGGACATTTCACACAGCATCATCTGACCCCAAAGTAAGCTTGTGTTATGGGTAGGTACCACATGACTGATATGCTACTTATATACATACTTTTTTTTGTAAATACATACATATTATACATAGGTACACCCAGACCCGAGGCAAATAGTTGCAGATCATACAAACATTTGTCCCGCGGCGGCAGTCCTTGGTTAACTCTTACCGACCTCTCAGGTTGGTTGCACAGTCTCTCTATCTCTACCCGACAGACCCAAATGAAATCTACAAGATAATTGCCAACTTCAAAACTGAAAGCTCTCCAGGTCTTGATAACCGCTGGACTATTGAAAAAAACACTCCCGTCATTAATTGTACCTTTAAATTACATTTTTAATCTAAGTCTGGCGACTGGCTCTTTCCCAGACTGTTGGAAAATCGCTGCTGTTTCGCCCATCTACAAATCAGGTCCCAAGAATGCACCTGATAACTACAGACCAATTGCTTTGTTAAGCGTAATCTCTAAAGCACTTGAGAAGATTGTCAGTAATCGGCTTGTGTCATTCTTAGAGAAACATCATCTCTTGTCAGATCGTCAGTTCGGCTTCAGAAGGGGAAGATCGACCGAAGACGCTGTCACGCTTTTAGTTAATCTAGTTTCATCGTCTGTTGAGAAGGGTGAGCGCTGTATCGGAGTATTCCTCGATCTGGCAAAAGCTTTTGACACCGTCTCGGTCGACCTACTCTTAAAAAAGCTGGAATCTGCAGGAGTTAGGGGAGTTTCACTGGCTTGGTTTGAAAGTTACCTTTTAAACCGAAGGCAGTGCGTAAAGGTCGGTAGCAATCTTAGCTCACAGCTTCCCATTGACTTTGGCGTGCCTCAGGGCAGCATTCTTGGCCCCACACTTTTTACGCTTTATTTGAACGACCTTCTCCAATTACCATTAACAAATGCGGAAGTCATAGCATACGCAGATGATACAGCTATTTTATTCCATGGCTCTAACTGGGATCTGGTTAAAGGCTATGCAGAGGTCGGACTCTCTGAGGTAGGGAAGTTCCTAAACAACAACCTTCTCACACTTAACGTTACAAAGACTAATTACATCGCATTTTCTAAAACCTCTGTCGCAAGAGCTCCCAGAGACCTGATACTCAAACTACATACTTGCTCATATGATCCATTCAGTTCAAATCAAAGCTGTTCTTGCAATACAATTGATCGTACACCAACTCTCAAATACCTTGGCATAACATTGGATGAAAATCTAAATTATAAAAAACATCTCTCGGATTTAGCTGGACGAGTTAGAAGGCTCATATTTATTATGAAAAAGCTTAGAAACTGCTCGCCAGCTGACATCTTAAAGCTAGTTTATACCGCTCTCTGTCAGTCTATAATCCAGTACTGCATCTCTGTTTGGGGCAGCGCGGGAAAAAGCTTTCTCATACAGGTAGAGAGAGCTCAGAGGGCGCTGATCAAAGTCATGCTTAATAAACCTTTCCGTTTCCCAACCGACACCCTCTACCAGGAGTTTAACGCTTTGCGAGTCCGCCACCTCTTTGTCCTTAGCGCAACGATTAAAGCTCACAAAAGTATAAGGGATCGTACAGATTACCTAGACATATGTGAAAGACGTTCTTACAGAATCCCTATCCCAAGAACTCATTCTGAAATGGCAAGACGAAGTCCGAGTTTTTCACTTCTGAACACCTACAACAATGTTTGTAAAAAGTGTGACATTAGAGATTGCACTGCTTATACTTGCAAAAGGACTATTCAGCAATGGCTTCTTAGTCTTTCGTATGATGAGGTGGAAGCTTTGATATAGCTCGTTCTCCGCGCAAAAAAAAAAAAAAAAAATCTCAATCACACTCACTTTCATTCACTCACCTGCACATATACATACATACACACACGCATACACACATCCACATACACAAACACACACACACACACACACACACACACACACACACAATACATGCATGCAATCTAAAACTGCCGATTTTAACATTTGTAATATGTATACTAAAGCCAAACATCGCCAAAAATGTATTAATTAGGTAACTCGAGCTCATGAGACCCAAGATACAAGCTTCTACGCCTAGTTTGGGCCTCGCTGATACTGTAAATTAGTGTAATTCTTTTTGGCAATAAATATTCTTATTCTTATTCTTATTCTTATTCTTATTCTTATCTATATAAAATATGAACATATTTAAAAAAAAAGTATGTAAGTAGTTTAGCAGTCATGTGGTACACATAACATTAATCTCATACTTTGTGACTAGATAATAAATAATAATAATAATAATAAATAATCCCGGACATTTCACACAACACCATTTTGGCCCCAAAGTAAGCAGAGCTTGTATTATGGGTACCACATGACTGATATACTACATAGATACTTTTTTTTTGTAATTACACACATGTTATACATAGAATCACCCAAACCCGAGACAAATACTTGCAGATCATACAAATATTTGTCCTGCCGCGGCGGTAATCGAACCCGCAACCTTCTGCGTCTCAGCCAGACCTTAGCTCACTGCACCACAAAGGTTGTCAAAGATGATGCTGTGTGAAATGTCCAGAGTTATAATTATTATTGTTGTTGTTTAAATATTTGTTTAAATAATTGTTTTTCTCGAAAACCGGGCCTTATTAGGCAAATGGGCTTCACTACCTTATTTTTCAGGCGGACAAAGCAAAACCATAAGGATTCCTTGTAGATTTCGCAACCCCAAAAATAGGGAAGTTTGTAGCTTTGTACGAATGTTTGCCAAAACAGTAAATCTAATATTTACATTTTGATAAAAACGGGCTTTACTCACGCATTATTTTGTCGATGGAGGCACCGACACTGTTTCGATTCATCTAGAGAATCTTCATCAGGCTGAGTTCGATCCGTGGTCCGCTCGCTGCCGCTCGAGCTCACGGTTCGCACTCAGTGTCGGTGCCTCCATCGACAAAATAATACGTGAGTAAAGCCCGTGTTTATCAAAATACTCGTATATAGTACAACTCACGAAAGTTTTGAAAATCTAATATTTACTTCTAAATAGATTTTCAAAAAATTTTTGAAATCATTTAAGCACTAATATATCTACCTACTTAGTAATACTTTAAAAGTAAGGTAATAAAAATTCAACTAAATTGAAAACATACAAATTTATTTGTTCATAACGAAAACCCAAACAGGTTACGCACACTTATCGAATCAAAAATCAAAAATCAGTTTATAATTCTGGCAATTGTTATTTTACCTGCGTTCAGTTTTTCAAAATTTTCTAAAGGGTCTCCTGGAATGCAGCCACCATCGCAGTTGCAACCAAATATGTTACATGAACCTCTACCACAGTATGTTCCTGGTTCATTTTTACCAGATCCACAAACTTTTATCCGGCAAATTAACGTATCGTCACTCTCCAAAAGTTTAATAAAGAAATCATATATTATATTGCTGTGTTTAACTATTGGGTTCTCCACAGCTCCAGGAAAGTCTGAGCAATCCAGCCCTTTGACACGATGAAACCCAATTGACGTTCCACTACCACAGCATTCGCCTTGTATATATGTTACCAATTGGCAAAATAAAATAGTAACTATAAAGAGCTTCATCTTAACGTTGTAACAAGATGGTGGTTGGAAGCAAACGATGAATATGCCTGATGATGTTAGTATTTATAGATATTTGTCTTGTCTTAATTTACAAAACAATATTTTTGTAATTAAGAACGATTACTAGATACGATTTCCGTTAGGGTTAACTTATAAAATATAATTACGTTTTAAAAACTAAGAAGACAACCAACTTTTTGTACAAAAAAAGCAAAATATCAAAATTTAGTTTCATCCAAGTTGATGACATATTTTTTTCAGTTTTTTTATTTAAAAAACTAACTACTAAACCGATTTTTATGAAATTTATATGGGACCAATAAGGAAGTATATCCATTCACATGAAATCAGGGTTTTTCAAATCGGTTTATAAAAAACTGGGTTGGGAGGTAAAAAAAATAACAAAATACAGTCAAATTGAGAACCTCCTCCTTTTTTGAAGTCAGTTAAAAACGGTCATGCGCAAAAGTCGCGCTTGAAACCGTACCGTATTTACATAAGTACCTACTTATTTCACGGTCATGCTTCTTTTACCATGAGTTACAATTATCATCATCATCATCATCATCATTATACTCTAATTCAATTCAAATTAATACCGCCATAAACTTGAGATCAACAAGCAAGTCTTTAACAAAAAGATAAGTGATTATGGGACAAATACACACACACACACTCACACGCATACCTTTACTTACCTAAAACTATTTATATTTCACACACACACACACATATAAAAATGCACAAGCCCACATACACCTAGAGACTCGTACCTTACATTATGCACACATATACATCCATCTATCTACTTGGCAATCTAACTTTTTCATTAAATTAAATCTAGAAGAATCCGTAGCGAGTCCACTACATGTGACGCCACTATACAGGCTTTTCAGTTCTAATGTGGAGAACAGAGACATCTAGCGGTACTTTATACCTTTATATTAATAGAAAAATTACTATGCAGTTATAAGAACTTTAATGTATCTTTGTTAAGAAAACAAATTATTATTAAACCTATTATTATTATTGAAGCTGTACATGACATTTGTATTTTAATAGCCCTTATGCTATTAAACTTGTAATTTATTTATAACTTTTTTTTAAATTTTAACGTACTGTTATTATTTTAATAAGTGTAATTGACTAGTTCTTATAATTTAAAATAAATTAATAAATTATTAGAAGATGCGTCTTAAGGATAAAATGAAAACACCGCACTTTAAAACTCTGCCATTCAGTGCAAACAATAATGTTATTGAATGAATCAATCAATGGTAGTTTATAAAAGATTGTTGCACCGAGCGCAAAGTGAGTTATTAATGCACGAGTGTTATGTTGGTATAAAAATCGACTGAATAAAACCGACTTGATGAAAAGAAACAAATGGCGCGCATTTTGTACTATTCTAAAACTTTAATTCTCTATTTGTTTTTCGTACTGTCAAGATGAGTAAATCTAATGAAGAAGTTCGAAACATTTTAAAATTTTACTACAAAAAAGGTAAAAATGCAACGAAAGCCTCGAAAAAAAAAAACAGTTTTGGCGCATTTGAAAAAAACTGGGTACACAAAAAAGCTCGATATTTGGGTACCTCACGAGCTCACTGAAAGAAACTTAATGAGCCGTGTACTCATTTGTGATACTTTATTACGACGTAATGAAACCGAACCATTTTTAAAGAAGGTGATAACTGGTGATGAAAAGTGGATCACGTACGACAAGAACGTGCAAAAAAGGTCGTGGTCAAAGGCCGGTCAGGCTTCATAGACTGTGGCGAAACCCGGGTTAAATCGCAACAAGGTGATGCTGTGTGTGTGGTGGGATTGGAAGGGCATTATTCATTATGAGCTGTTACCACCAGACAGGACCATCGATTCTGAACTCTACTGCGAACAACTGATGAGATGAAAGCAAGAAGATGAGAGAAAGCGGCCGGAATTAATCAACAGAAGGTGTGTGATTTTTCATCATGATAACGCTAGACCTCACATATCTATAGCCACTCAGCAAAAATTAAAAGAGTTTGGCTGGGAGGTGTGAATGCACCCGCCGTATAGTCCTGACCTTGCACCTTCAGATTTCCATCTGTTTCGGTCTCTTCAGAATTCCTTAGGCAGTGTCAGGTTAACATCACAAGAGGACTGCCAAAACCACTTGTCGCGGTATTTTGATCAGAAGTCCCAAAATTTCTATAGCAATGAGATCATGTCCCTACTTACAAGATGGCAAAAAGTAATCAAACAAAATGGTACCTACATACTTTAGTTAAATGTAAATAAACTATATTAAAAAATGTTTTGAATTTTCTTAAAAAATGCGAAGAAACTTTTTCCCCAAGCTATTATATATGATATGGGTAGGCCAAATAAACGCACCGCTCCAATGAGACAGCGAGGTATCGAGGTACATACATGAAAACATCATCGACGTATAGAATTTTTAGATTTTCGTTGATTTTGATAAAATTTATATGGGACTACCTGTGAAATACCCTTTCAAACAAAAAAAAAATTTTCCAAATCGGATCAGCCGTTTTCGAGTAATCGGTGAACAAACATTAAAATAAAAAATAAGATTCTGACGAATTGAGAACCTCTACCTTTTTGATAAAGTCGGTTAAAAACATTCTGCATCTAGTGTTTATGAAGACAATTCAAAAGGGCCTTTGTGAATTTTTGGGAATAACAATATTTTCTTTCGCTCTTTCTTTCAACACATTTTTAAATCCACATAACATTTATTTATATTTTCACATCTATACTTATACAATAAAATTTAAAATTGTCTCAGCTGTGTGTCTGCTTGTAACTCTTTCACGTCTAAACGACTAAAATAATCTTGAAAGAAGACTATTCTGGGGAAGGCTACTTTATATGTAGCTAGTATCCAGGAAAGTGAAGCCGCAGGGAGCAATCAAAATATAACTTTTAGTTGGATAAGATTATTAATAAGGCTCTTGCCACACAGTAGCCACTTTCTATCTACCACACAGCCTATAATTTTCGACCATAAATCACGCCTACGTATTAATTTATAGCCGCGAGAATGTAGCGTTTTAATTGATGATAGTTTAAATAAAATGTCCATAGGTACTAATTATTTATGAATATATAATAGCGCTGACCACGCACACATTTTTTATCAAACGAATGTCTATATCTACCTATCTATATAAAATGTGAACATATTTAAAAAAAAGTATGCAAGTAGTTTATATAGTCATGTGGTATACAATACATAACATAAGCTCTTACTTTGTGACTAGATGATGCTGTGTGAAATGTCCAGAATTATAATTATTATTCTTGTTATATAAATATTTGTTTTACTCGAAAACCGGGCCTTAGGGCCGGGCCGGGTATTAGGCTACTAGGCTGAGCTTCACTACCTAATTTTTCAGGCGGACAAAGTAAAACCATAGGGGTTCCTTGTACATTTCGCAACCCCAAGAATAGGTAAGTTTGTGGCTTTGTACGAATTTTCGCCAAAACAGTAAATCTAATATTTATTTCAAAATTAATTTTCAAAACATTTTAATAAATCAATTCAAGCACTAAAATATCTACCTACTTAAACAAATAAAATAATAAAACTGAAACTAAAACGAAAACATGCAAATTTATTTGTTCGTTACAAAAACTCAACTACACTTGAATTAATGTCACAAATCAGTCTATAATACTGGCAACCGTTATTCTTCCTGCGTTCAGTTTTTCAAAATTTTTTAAAGGGTCTCCTGTAATGCAGCCATCGTCGCAATTGCAACCAAATATATTACATGAACCTTTACCACAGTATGTTCCTGGTTCTTTTCTACCAGATCCACAAACTTTTATCCGGCAAATGAAATTGAAGTCACCCTCTAAAAGTTTTTCAAATAAACCATATATTATATTGCTGTTTTTAGTTGGCAAGTACTTAACAGCTCCGGGAAAGTCTGAGCATTCTAGCCCTTTGACACGTTGAAACCCAATTGACGTTCCTCTACCACAGCATTCGCCTTGTATATATGTTACCAATTGACAAAATAAAATAGTAACTATAAAGAGCTTCATCTTAACGTAGTAATAAGATGGTGGTTGGAAGCAGACGATGACTATGCCTGATGATGTAAGTATTTATAGTCTTCTCTTAATTTACAAAACAATATTTATGTAATTAAGAACGATTTCTAGATAACGATTTCCGTTAGGGTTACCTTTAAAATTATAATGACTTTTTAAGAACTAAAAAGACAACCGACTTCATGTAAAAAAAAGCAAAATATCATCCAAGTTGATGACATATTTTTTTCAGTTTATTGATTTAAAAACCTAACTACTAAACCGATTTTTATGAAATTTATATGGGACCAATAAGGAAATATATCCATTCACATGAATTCAGGGTTTTTCAAATTGGTTCATAAATAACGGAGTTGTGAGGTAAGAAAAAAAAATATATAGTCAAATTGAGAACCTCCTCCTTTTTTTAAGTAAGTTAAAAACGGTCATGCGCAAAAGTCGCGCTTGAAACCGTACCGTATTTACATAAGTACCTACTTATTTCACGGTCATGCTTCTTTTACCAGTGGTTACAATTATCATCATCATTATCATTATGCTCTAATTCTAATTAATACCGTCATGAACTTGAGATCAACAAACAAGTCTTTAACAAAAAGATAAGTGATTATTGATTATTTATATATTGATTATTGATTATTGATCATTATGCACACATATACATACATCTATCTACTTGGCAATCTAACTTTAAAAAACTAACTCTGAAAATTTAAAATTTTAACGTACCTACTGTATAATTATATTAAGTGTAATTGACTAGTTCTTATAATTTAAAATAAATTATTAGAAGATGCGTCATAAGATAAAACGAAAACACGGCACTTTAAAACTTTGCCATTCAGTGCAAACATTAATGTTAGTGAGTGAATCAATCAGTTGTAGTTTATAGTAGATTGTTGCACCGAGCGCAAAGTGAGTTATTAACGCACGAGTGTTATGTTGGTATAAAAATCGACCGAATAAAACCGACTTGGTGAAAAAAAAAACAAATGGTGCGCATTTTGTACTATTGTAAAACTTTGATTCTTCATATTTTTAGTTTAAGTAGGTATATTTTATCACATTAGGTAGATTGGTAATTGAATGAAAAGTAAATTAAGCACCTTGCTAAAGAGAGTAATTAATGCACTCGTGTTAATATAGTAACATAACATAACATAACACCTCGTGCATTAATAAATCACTTTGCGCTCGGTGCAACAATATACCATATATACCTAGTACGAGGATATTTTTATTTACTATCTACCTCTTAGTGACTAAGAACAGATTTCACAATAAGTTTAAAAAACTAAAAAGAAAACCAACTTCATTCAAATAGAAATACGAAATTTCGTTTACTTGGATGACATATATATTTCAGCTTTTTTGATTTGCAAACCAAACTACAAAACCGAGTTTGTTGAAAATTCTACGGGATCAATGGAAAGTATATCCTTCTACATAAGAAATATGACTTTTCAAACGGTTTATAACTGACGGAGTTATGAGATAAGAAATACTGGTGAACATTTCTAAAACGTCAGCTTCTTCGTTAACTTCCACGTAAGATACCGTCTCGTTAACATACTATTACATCTATGCAATCCAAATAAATACTCTAACGATTCAATGAAAATAATGGAGAATGTTTGTAATCTCTCACTAAAATTTCTTCTTCTTTTCTTCTTATAATGGCATCGGTCTTGAAGTCAATTTTGCCAATATCAAGTGATTATTATTTTGCTCTTTTATAGTCACATAGTCGTAGTCGATCATCTATTGTTTATTGAAAACGTCATCGCGAAAATGGCCGGCTAGATATTTCTTGGGATGCCTCGTCGTTCAAATCACAATTCAATAGTAGTGTGTATAACACGTATAATTGAATTGTCCATACTTGTACTATTAAAATTACTCACAGATTATTGAATTAAACATGAAATAGCACGAAAAAAATATTAATAATATTAAAAAATGACAAGCAAAGAATCTAACTACAATTTATTCAGTGACAAATATTTTTTTGAAATCTTACAAAAACAGCAGGGTTTTTTATCATCTACTTGTCAAAGTGAGAACTGCCAGAACACATTAACTCGTTCAGAAACTTTTTACGTTATCGAATACAATGATTCGAGTTGAACCCGTACTGCCGATTTTAGTTTTTCAAAGTTTCTTCTAGGGGTGCTGCATGCAAATTCATGGTAACAAATGAAACATTATATTGTTTCCGTAAACTATTAAAACCCTAGGAACGTCTAAAAATATTGTTTATAAAAACAACATTTGCGTTTTTTACAAACCTAGTTACTATTTGGAAAAATACAATGATTATTATAACAAACAACTTATCGTAACTTAAAAGAGTAAAGCAAACCACTCTAAAGTAATTTGTTAAAATTTACATTAGACGACATATTTATTATTTATTTTATTTATATGAATACAAGCTACGATATTAACTACTTGACAAGGATAACAAAACAAAGTTTGGGCATAAATACAAGTGGTTGAGTTCCTGAAAAACCCTATCACTGAACGATTACTAAAAACACTATTAAGCGACTTAAATGAATTTTACAAAACTACAATATCAACTATTAAACCCTGTATTTAAAAACTACCTTACTAACAGAATTGGTCAAAAGCAAAGAAACTAATGTATTTTCTTTGGAAATAACACAAATGATTACTGAAAGAGAAACATTTAAATAAATATACCCAAGAACAAAAGAAAAAAAGAAACGCCTAAAAGAACATTACGCAATATTTAAATCAAATTAAATCAATTAAATCCTTATTTCAGACTACATTGTTCAAAATTTACATGAAATTATCATTAAAATTAAAAACCTTCTACAGACCTTTTAATCTATATACATAAAAATTATACAATAGTCAAAACAAATACATTCAAAAACATACACTTTTTTCTTATAATAAATCGAGAAAGAAAATAAGAAGTCGAGAAAACGAGAAACTGGAAAAGAAAAAGTGTCAAATATGAAAAATAATGAATCAACTCAATAACTAACAGCGCTGGAATTATGACAACAAACAGACGCGACCTTTTAAGTTTTACAATGCTCTACGTAAACCTTTATTATTGTCATGATATTTCTACGCCCTTTTGGCAAACTAAAGAAATCACTTATATTCCACATCTTCAACCAAGTGAGCTGGAACGCGTAATATTAAAATTAAAGAAAAAATAATACGGGTGGAGATGGAGTAACCACGGATTACAACTATGACATAAACTCTGGCGTCATACTTAACCAAATATTTTAACGCTATCTTAGAAAAAGAGATAGTGCTACACAGCAGTTCTTTATAAGAAGGGTTATACTAATCTCATTGTGAATTATAGACCAATAAGCTTGTTGCGTGCTGCGCCCAATTCAATTTATTTAAATTTGGCGGTCTTTGCGCACAAGGTTCTATTGAAAACTCTGTCTGATTGCTTCACCCCTAATAATAACACCTCCAAACTTAAATTGAAGAGGCCAACCATTTCAAATAAAGCGAGGTGTATAATAAGGGGACTTGATTTTGCCAAAATTGTTTACATTATCCCAGAAACAATGTTAAAAATTTTGGCATCAACGTAAACGGAGAACGACTTATCTTCACTTCGCAGATGATTTCGTCAGAGAAACATGACTACATCCACAAAATCATAAGACAAAATATTAGCTCATTGGTCACAGAGAGCCGTAAAACATTCCTACTTATGAGCCTCAGTAAGACGAAAGCTAATATGTCAAACGGAGACCAAAAGCCTAGTATATTAGAAAGTTGTACAGTGGAATTTATAATAGAATTAATTAAATTCCAAGACATGACTGTGAATGAAGTGGATAGGAGAGTTGCTGTAACATGGAAGAAATATTAGTATTAGGATATTTCCAAAATAAGACTATTGTAGATTACAATAGCAGTATAGAAGGAACTTTTTCGGAAGTATAGTTTTTTTTTTTTTAGGAAGTATAGTTATTCATCGTTAATTATTTTTTGTATAAACTAATGTCTAGTTTAAATTATCATGTTAATTAATAAACCACAAAACTTTAATTGTAGCGTTATCTTCTATTAAAGACATGTATATTTAAATTGAGTAATTTAGGATATAAACATTGAAATTTTGGTCATATTCACAGTCTGCTTCCGATCATCATTTTGGTACCACGCTAAGATGAAGCTCTTCATTGTAACCATTTTATTATACAATATGATATCAACCATACTAGGTGAGTGCTGTGGTAGAGGAACGACAATTGGGTTTCAACGGGTCGAAGGGCTGTCTTGTTCTGACATCCCTGGTGCTTCTAAGTTGAATCTAGTAAGCAATACAAACATATTTAATTTTGATTTTGATAAATATTTCTAAAGTGACGACAAACACATCTGTCAAATAACAGTTTGTGGATCTGGTAAGAAAGAACCAGGAACGTACTGTGGGAACGGGCCTTGTAACATATTTGGTTGCAATTGCGATAATGGGTGCATTTCCGGAAACCCTCTTAATAACTTTGTAGCAAATTATGTAAAAAAAATAGAATTTGCTAAATATTTAGACTAATATTAATGAACCCAAAGTAACATTATACAATCTATAAAATATATTCTATATATAATATAATATATAACATAGATAATACGGGCCTTCTGTGAAACGTATTATTAAGAACATTTTAACAAATATACATATATTTTTTCTCATAATAAGTTGCATTGTTTATATTGTCGTTTTATTTACCCAAATATTTTTAGTAATAAACACAGGCTGGAGCGTGATCGATTTATAACTTATAATATTTTTTTTAACCAGCTCTCGAAAAAGTGGTGCAGAGCATTCGTGCGGGTTGTTTAATAAATTGTACGTAATATTTACTAGATGAAAAAATACCAAATATTACGAACCAGGTACTGAGAAATTATTAAACCAATCGGTTTTATCACATAGTAACATTTATTTAAAAGTTACCACCCACTGAGCGGAATCCACACATTCCACAAATACAGTTTATCAAACATCACAACATTTCAACACAATGGTTATCACTTCAAAACAATTGCACCAGTATCATTTATTAAGCTGGAATAGACTGACTTGATTATTGTAGACTCAATAAAATTAGACGATTTTGAATTATCTTCTTTATATACAAATGAATCTGACTAGATTCACTTGTAAACGTTAAATTCAATCATTTATCAATATTAAACTGTAGATTGTTCCTCTGGCTCCATTCTACCACTCTGTCAACGTCTTGTTGAAGGTGTCTGCAGTCTCTCTCGTCTTGTAAAGGGCAAAGTAACTTTAGATCGTACGCGAATTATAAACATTTAGCTTCCTTGACCACTTTTGGTAGATCATTTATCATAATGATAAATTCCAGTGGCCCCAAGTTACTGCCTTGACTTACTCCTGTTCAGGTAAAATAGGGCTGAGATTCATACCCAGCATACTCTACAAATTGATGCCTATCTCTCATATAGCTCGCAAAGAAGTGCAATAACTTAGTGGTGCATCCAACCGTTACCAGCTTAGTCAGTAAGGTATAATTATCGACGTATTCGAATACTTTTTTGAAATCGAAACTGGTAACGTCAACTTGCACTCCTGCATCTACAAATGGAAGCGTGTAAGTCATTGCGTCGAGGAAATTGCTAGTAGTGCTGCGCCCTGGTCGAAAACCATGCTGCGCATCCGTTAATTGTGCAGTCACTTGCTCCTGCAAGCTCCGTTGCACCGCTGACACGAACACCTTTATTGGCGTAGAAAGAATAGCCACAGGTCTGAAATCGCTAACATCCGACTCTGCTCCACCTTGAGGTATTGGAATCACCCGGGTAAATTTCCACCGTTAGGAAAAACATGAGTTCTGTAAGCAGAGATTGTAAAGATGTGCTTGCGGTTCAGCCAATGCCCCCCGACAGTCAGACAGACAGTTTTGTAAAATACAAAATCTGGAAAACCATCAGGACCAACGAAACGCTTTGGCTTAAGTTTAGTGAGCAGTCATGCAGGCATGACTGCGGTGAGTGAGAGTCGCGGAATGTGCACGCGCGCGGCACTGGTGCTACTCGCTGCCTCCGCCGTGTGTACTTCTAGCTTCTTTGATGATCTCCCGTACACTAAGTGAAAATACTTTGCAAACTCTTCCACACAGTCAGTGTCTGATAGTGCAACCCCATCCCAAGTATTTTTTTTCGATTTGTCGATCCTCCTTTTAGATCTTACGTAGTTTCGAAAAGACTTATGGTCTGGAAGTAGACAAGGCAAGGTTTTTCTGTACTCATTCCTGATGCTGCTCTTGCGCTTCCTCTATTATCACCTTGATGTTAGCTCTACATTCCGAGAACTGTTGTTATTGTCCTCTCCATCGATCATTGTACACCATCAATAACTACTACAGGTAAGAAATATGTTAAGGTAAAAATAGTACTTTAAAGTTTCGTGTACTATTTATGATATCATTCACTTTATATATTATTATTCTATTTTTATTATTATGTATCACTCAAAACTTTAAGAGTAAAATAAAATGACAGATAAAGGATACAACTTATTTATGTTTTACATAATACTTATAACAAGTATTAAAACTAGGTAGATACTCATACAACAAAAACTAGTCCAATAATTCAGCAACCGTTATATTTTCTGCATAATTATCTATAAAGTTCTTCAAAGGGTCTCCAGAAATGGGACCATCATCGCATTTGCAACCTAATATGCTATGGCCCATTACCACAATACGTTCCTGGTTCATTTTTACTAGATCCGCAAACTGTTTTTTGGCACATATTAGTGTTGTCATTATAATCATGGGCATTTCTAACACTCCGTTTAAATTTACCAGCACCAGTTATGTCTCAACTAGACTTGAGCTCCTTGATGCGTTGAAATACAATTATCGCTCCTCTACCACAGCATTCGCCTAGTATGTATGTTAGCATTTGCAATAGTAAAATGGTGATGATGAAGAACTTCATTTTATCGTCGTAACAAGATGATGATTGAAATCAGACTGTGAATGTGCTTGGTGTTAGTATATATACAAAATCTTTAAATTTTCAAATCAGTATTAATGTAAGTATTTAACATCGATTTTTAGGGTTCCATTACGGTTAGTCTATTAAAAAACGAGCAAGCCTTACAGCTAGGGAATGCAATCTCGATCTCACGAGATCCCGATCATCCGAGATCTTGCCTCATTTTTCGAGATCAATCTCAAACCGTAAAATGACGAGATCTCGGCCGAGATTGACGAGTTCAAGAGGTACTAGAAGATACGTTGAAAGCCTGTAAAAGTCCTTTCTCGCGGGTTGCTACTATTACAGACAAGCTAGAGAACGTGATAAAAAAAAATGGATCTCTATGAGTGTGGATCGAGGGGTATTTTTTTGCAATTTGCATACAACAGCTGATTGTATGCAAATTGCAAAAAAATACCAATTAGCGTTGATACCAATTAGCGTTGAATCTGAGAGGGCCTTTTTAGCCACTGGCTACATAGCGACTGACATAAGATGCCGTTTATCCGGCACTGTTTGTTTTTAAAGAAGCTATTTCCAAAATCACTCTTCATTTAGTTAGTAGTGATCACTCGTAATCATTCCTAGGATAGGAGTGATTTTGGAAATAGCAATTTTTGATAATTTTTGTTTTCACTCTTCTTCTTCTATATTTGTTAAAATAAGTACTTTCATCCATTTGTATCTCCGATTTTTAATTTAGAGCCGTTTTCATATATTTTCTATTAGTAAAATCTTACATAACTTTGTGATTTCATTTTGACGTCCTAGGTGCCTTATTTCACAGGCCGGGTACTTAGTGATTGATATGGATAGTCATGTTTGCCTTATAAAACACTCTATGGTCTCGGGGAAGATATTTACTCGAATTTTAATGATAAAGTGACCCGGTCATTCCTACTCATATCATAATTTCTCAATAAGTTTTTGGGGATATAGTATATCGACTGGCCTGTCAGCTCAGTTAGTAATAGCTCTGCCTTCTGCGCTGTAGGTTGAAGTTTCGATTCCCTTTAGTTCGAAACATTTGTGTGACGAACTTGGGTGTTTATTATGTGTCTGGGTGTTATAAAGTATTATTAGTACGTATTTAAGAACATTTAAGTATTCTATCGGTCATCTGGTCACCATAATATAAGCTATGCTTAGTTTGGGGCTAGATGGTGTTGTGTGCATTGTCCACTAATATTTATATTGCATTTATATTATATTTAATCTCTTGGCGAAGTACTCGGATTTTTTATCTGTACTAATAAAAATGTTTATAGACGTCACTGTGCTGTCTTGGAGTAAAAGCCTAGGATAATGTGTAGATAGCCTTATTGACCAGTTTGAATTTGTTGAATTAGTCACTTTTTTCAGTTTTTGTTTTACTCTTACGAATATAGATTTACCCTGTATCTTATAATCACTTAGTAAGATAGCATGGAGGTTAAGTGTTTTCTGTCGTCCTTATCTTTGTAACGTCAAAGACGACGGTTTATTCGGTTTATTTGAGTTCATCTTTCTATAGATTAGAATAGGTTTAGACGTAAGTTTTTTTTTTATGTGTACATAATTTTTAATAGAAGTTTTTTTTTTCAGTTTTCTCTGCAGTTATTGGAATGTTGATAGATGTACTAAGTATTACATAAACTTATTAATAATAAAATTTAACTTATTTTGGAGACAACTTTTTTTTTAAACAGCTGTATAAGGGGTCCTACTTATAAAAGTTCTATTTTTTGCAAACATTTTTGCAAACCTTTTTCATTCTGGATAATTCTCTTCAAAGATTTTCAAAGGGGGATAGGAAATTTAACCACCCCACTACTACACTACATTGCTGGTTCTCTCTTACCAGACCCACAAACTGTTATTCAACAAATTTGTGGCCATTCTCAAAAAAACCAACAAAATACATATATATGTTTTATGCATTAGATCAAAAATTACTGTTTGTCTGAATAATTGACCTCGACCCGTTTTAACAAGATAAGAAATAACAAAGTGCATATGACGAATAATTCATTGCATTTATTTTAATTAGTTAAACATTGTACCTTATTTTTATTCGAAAACATAATGAATATATTACAAAACATATTACGATAAAACAATATCAGTTATTTAAGTGGTTTATTAATTAACATGATACGTGATGATGGTATGACTCTTCTCCCTTGGGAGATGTGAAGGCTGGTATGAGATACTACTTACGTTGACACCTTGGTCTCATCCCACCTGTCGGGGACTTCCCTTAGAGCTAGTGCGGCGGCTCAATGTGCCGAAGACCTCAAAAAACGCAAATATGCTTGATAAGGCCTGTCTGCCTGTCATTTATAAAGCCTACATATTTAAATCTTTTGGAGTCGAGACCCAGGGCCAATGGGGAAAAGGAGCCCATCGCGTTTATTCACTGCGTCTGGTAGCAAATCGTGTGACCCAAGAGCTGGCTCCTATCTGGCCCAGCATATTAGCATTGCCATTTAATGTAGCAATGCTGCCAATGTCTTGGGGACTCTGCCCTCTGGACGTGTTCTGGATCAGTTAAGCTATCTATAGATAGCTCAACTATTTTAACATTTGTATATTATTCTGTACATTTATGTAATTATTTTTTAAATCAAATCTACATGATAAATTTTAACTTAAATAAAAGTTTTTGTGTAACAAATTTAAATTAATTATTTAATATAAATTTAAGGTACCGCAATATTATGATTTCATAATCAGATGTAATATTTTAATAACAAACATATTATTTTGAAAAAAAAAAAACAAAATTATCCCAGAACTCTTGGTTTAGCACTCTTGACGTTGATTTTATCTTTGTAAAGCTCTATAAAATTCTCTAAACTATTTCCAGGAATGCAGCCATAATCGCAATTGCAGCCGAATACATTACAAGATCCCACACCACAATATGTTCCAGGTTCGACTTTTCCCGACCCACACACTTTTATCATGCAGGTGTTATCTTCGGAGTCACTTTTTTCAACTCCAAATAAATCCAATACACTGCCCCAACTACTTGCTGCCCTAAACATATATGCGCCCGGTATGCTTGTACACGCCAACCCTTTGTTCTGTTGAAATATTATTCGCGTGTGCCCACAACAAGCTCCTAATATGAATGTTACTACTTGGCAAAATACAATGGTAACAATTAAAAATTTCATCTTAGTATTTTTAACAAGTTATGTTGAGGAATTGGAATGCGCATAGTAAAGTGAGTATATTTATGGTATCCAAATAATTATCTATGTGATCATCATCAAATACTAATAAGGTAGGGTAAGTTAATAGGGTAGGTACATAGATAGGCTAACTGTTATTTAATTTGGTCCATTCATTTGGTTATTTTCCGATAATTATACATGTTACGATGTAGTAACAAAAAACAAAAAAAACTATGTAGTTTTCCTTCAATAATGAAAGATGGTCATGGTTTATCATACTCCTATTAATTATTTTAACGAGCTATCGCGCTTGGTATCTTGCATGTGATCAACCAGCCTTCTAGCTAGAATAGATTGATTGTCCGTTGACTAAAAATTTTTTTAATTACTCGATAGGCCTGTATACAAGCACCAACTATTATAAAATGAAAACTCGTTTTATTTATAAATGCCATAAATTGAACTCTGATTGTAATGGGTGAAGTAATAATTTTCTAAATAATGATATATTAGTAAAACAATATGGTTAGCACTACAATCATCCTACTGATATTGTCGATGCTCGTATTATTTGTCGATGGAGGCACGGACACTTTCGATTCATCAACAGAATCTTCATTAGAGTGAGTTTGATCCGTGGTCCGCTCGTTGCCGCTCGAGTTCACAGTTCGCACGGTTGCTGGTGCTTCCATTGACAAAATAATACATGAGTAAAACCCGTGTTTATCAAAATGTATAGTACAACTGACGAAAGATTTGAAAGAGAAATTATATTTTTTGTCTCGGGTCTGGGTGTTTCTATTTACTTATTGATTAATTAGTACGAACATGTCAATAACATGAATTAAAAAAAGAACAATAATAGAAAACCATAATTACATAATAAAAATATTACATGTAGTAAAGTAAGCATCTACACACTCAAACAGACTTCTCACTTCTGCCTCAGGCATTCAGATAGAATCACCTTCCATCTGTCCCCAAACACATAACTTTCAGGGTTCTCATTCAAGAGGGCATTCAGCGCAGAAAGAGTACGTGCAATGGGAGACTGCATACGCAACTCTGCGAAAAGAAAATTCCTGGAACAGCCGGTGCTTTCTGTTACTGCAATAGTTGTTGGGGACGTAGAGCTTCGCCAAGTCATCATGGAAATCGGGAGCATCAATCTTACCACGGAGAACACATGGTAATCAATTGGTTGTTCGCCCTTCTAACTTCTCAACTGTTGCAGCCTAAGCATCCCATAAGGAACCTTGTCAGGTACATATAAGGGTAGTATCCATACAGGTGCTTATAAAGAAAACGAAGGAAATCCTTTTGGACTTTTTCCAACAAGAGGGAATATGTGCTTTCATATGGATGCCACACACAAGAGCTAGTCTCTAGCTTACTCCGTACGAGCGTGCAAAATACAAGCTTTATGACGTGACTGCTTCTTAAGTCACGGACGTTCCTCAACACAAAGCCCAGCCTACGGAAAGATTTCTTTGCTGTGGATGTGATATGCTCATGGAATGTTAGCTTGGAGTCAAATGTGACACCCAAGTCTTTAACAATTGCAGATCTAGTGATTTACTTAGGGCTATTTAGCACAACTATGCATAGTTAAATATAAAATTCTTTTTTCTATCCTTCTCAACTTATATAAATCTCTAGCAGAAAGTACAACTCTTTATGGACTAAGTAGTTAAGGTCGCACATTTAATACGTATTTGGACAGAATTCTTAACCTCCAAATACGAATATTAAAAAATATAGTACCCAAAAAAATAAGATATAAATATATTAATGACTCAGATGGTCTGTTAAGGTACTGTCGCGTAATTCCTGTGCACGAAAGAGTAAAAATGCAACTTTTAATTAAGAATTTCTTCTGCTTTGATAACTATGTATGTAGAACATAAAACCTTTACCCGACAAGTGAAGCAAAAAAAACATAGACCATTTCTGCAAAAAACTTCTACGGTATGAGAACTACAGATCATATTGTACATAGACTCATAAACAATATCTCGACAGATATAAGAAACACGATTAATACTAAGAATATAAAACAAAAAATTAAGGCTCACTATTTTGAAAGTAACTAGTACAACAATAAAAAAAATATTATAGAATATAACCTCTTAAATTAATTAATAATCCATCACAAATTAATTAGTTTACAATCACTACACCTACAATGTAAACTTTAAGAATAATGTATCAACCTGTATATTGCATGCAAATAAGCACTGTACCTACACATAATTATGTCGAAGTTTATTTTATTTTGTTTTTTAGAAATGAATCAGCTCAGCTGACATTCTCGCCATACTATAGTTAGTATTCTTTATTCGTGTAATAGAGATGCATTATTTTTGTATACTTTCGTAAATTGTAACTTGTTTACGGCACTATTTATTTTACATAATTATATTATACTATTATGTGATAGAATACTACACCTTAGACAAACCACATTAAGGTTTTTAAGGTGTTTATTATTTAAGTGTAATGTACATTTTAATTTTTGTTAAATAAAAAAAAATAAAAGAAAAATACCCAAGTACATAAATTTAAACAGGAAATTAAAACCTAATTTAAGTATATATATAACATATAATATAAGTAGGTACTAAATCCAGCCAACCTTTGTTTTGAAGTTTCCTGGAGGCGAGGTTCGTCTAGGGTGTCGATAAGGAAACTCGGACTGTGTTTCAAAGATTTTTGCACGGAAGAGGTATCTATCTGTCTGTATACTTTTCTGAAGAGTTTACAACTTCCGCAGTACATGATATCAATTTTGCTCCGAATTGAAATGAAAATATTCAAAAAAATAAAATTTAAGTTGACAGTTCTAAACCTAATTTTAGCTAAAATTAGTTAGGCTGGTGCTAACAGATTTTAGGCCACTGTATATATACACCACTATTCACAACATCACCTTAATTAAGTATTCATGTACTTACTACATTATTTATTATGTATATGTAATATGTGTTTTGATCGGTATTCGTAACGTCAAACATCACTTTAGGCTCCGTCTGAAAATCAGCGCTGCCCCGATCTTTCATTGGTTCGGCACATCATTATGCTGAGACGGGGACCTATTTGCCCCACACATCAATCTAGGTACTTAGTTTCAATTTTATTAATATATATATTTTTTGTTTTTAAAAACTATGTAAGTGCCCTAGATGCTGGGTCAAATAAAAACATTTTCTTTCTTTCTTTCTATTGTAACCCTGCAACTTAAAACTCCTCATACATCTAGTTGCTATGGTTCTATTACGCAGGCTGGAAAGGTTTGGAATGAACTCCGTCTCCATCCAGTATGCTAAATCCTATATGTATGTATTTACGAAAATATATATATATATATATATATATATAAGTAGTATATCAGTCATGTGGTACCAATAACACAAGCTCTGCTTACTTTGGGGCCAATGATGTTGTGTAAAATGTCCGGGATTATTTATTTATTTATTTCACATCACTCTCATAGATATCTCATAGATATTTTGTTTGTAAATGTTTATTTACCTATTTGTATTTAAGACTTGACGTGTATCTATGTAGTATTTAGTTGTGTACTTAAAATATAAGATTAATGTACGCCGCCGTCTACTTTACCTTATACGATCCTTTTCATCCAAGGGTTGCCAGGAAGAGATCTCTCTCAAGCGATATGGCCGCCTATTGTATCACTGAAATACTTGTACTATATTTAATTTTTATTGTGTTTTTATTTTATAAGGTGTACAATAAATATATATTCTATTTTTCACTCTCAAATCTAGTCTAAAATATGAGCTTTAAAATTGGAAGAAAATTATTAAACAAAAGTAACTGGAACTGTAAAAATAATACAACGAAGCCCTTTAATGGACTTTGTTTCAAAGATTATAAAAAATAATACGCTAATAAAAATAAGGATTCCAAATAATAATAAACATACATTATGGTAATGACAAAAATTGCGGTAAGTAACTGTAAGTAGTAGCAATACCAATGTTACAAAATGTAAATGGAAAATTGAAAATTAAATAAGCTTTTCAGAAAATGAAACTGCTAACGAGTTCTTAAGTACTGAGGATAATGATTAAATATAAAGAGAGTGTCTGACCACGTAGAGTGTAGACTTCCAAAGTCGTAAATCCATACTTCCATACTAATATTATAAATGCGAAAGTGTCTCTGTCTGTCTGTTTGCTACGTTTTCACGGCTAAACGGATCTTAATAAAATTTGGTAAAAAGATGCATTCGGGGGAAGAATATAGGCTGATTTTTGTCTCAAGAAACAACCTTGAAGTGGGTAAAATAGGGGGTGAAAAATTGTTTGGGAAACTCATATTTCCTGAAGTTAGGGATCTGAAAATTAATATTTTGGCTTTTGGTAAGAAATCCCTACTAATATTATAAATGCCAAAATGACTCTGTCTGTCTGTCTGTTACGTTTTCATGCTTAAACCATTGACAAAACTACAAAATTGCCACTATTGCATTTTGTATTTGTTCGATTGTAGATTAAGGTAGTAGGCACCATATTCTTTCTCGTCTATCTTCTATAGGATTATTAAAACAAACCTTACTAAGGAACTTTAACATAAGCTTGGCAGACTAGAAGGAATTAATTATTTTCTTTGATAGCAACGCAGAAAGATAAAGTCACGTTGCTTTAAAGTGCTCCTTTGACTCGAAGTCATATTTTAATGCGGATTTTCCACTAACAGTTGTTTTACTCACACAATAATGAACAAGTAAGGAATAACCATTTTTAAATAATTTGAGATTCGTAATAGAGTTTTCAGATTTTAGAACAAAATTCAAATTATTAAATAGACATAATAACTGTGTATCAGAAGCCAAGACTTAGATATATACCTGCAAAACATCCTATCGGATAATAATGTTGCTGTTTTTTGTCGTAGCTTGCCGAAAGTCATGGAAATGGCACAGATAGTTTTTTTATAAAAAAAATGATAAAAAATAATCATCTTCTTTTCACAACATGACCAGTAGACGTACCACTCTGTATCATCCATACCTTGTCAATCTACCACCCTTACGAACGAAGCGTTTTGCTTCCACGTTATAATGCGTGCAGCCAAGGATTGAAATACTTTGCCGCTCGATGTTTCTCCTGAAAACTTTAATCTGGTTTTCTTCAAGTCTCGAGTAAATAGGTGTCTTCTAGACCTGCGTGCCCCATCGTCGGCCTCATCGTCGCTTACCATCAGGCAAAATCGAGGTCAAACGTAGGTCTATTTAAGATAAAAAACAAACATTTCACACTGCGTCAAATAGCCCCAAAGTAAGCAGAGCTTGTGTTATGTGAATCACATGAAACCATGACAGATATTATATTACATATAAACATCTTTTTTGTAAATTCATACATATTATTCTTAGAAACACCCAGACCCGAGACAATTACTTATCATACTTATCATACGAATGAAAAACAAATACAGATCATACGATTGTTTGTCCCGTGGCGTGAATCGAACCAGCAACCTTCTCTGTCTCACATGCTTCACTGCGCTACAAGTTAAAACAAGTTAGAAGTTAAAATACGTAAAACTCTTAGAACTAAAGAACTACTTAAAATATTTACAAGTTGGTAAGATTGAAAGATGATTTAGATATCTTAATAGGTACTCAATATTTTGCCTCGTTTTAAAACATTAACCTTACCATCTGTCTCATGGTAACGAATACAAATATAATACAAAATTCTGCAACCAGTTTAACATGATGATAAATACATTAAATAACAAAATTAAATGTAAACCCTAAACAACCCTCTAAATAGCAGACTTTATTTTAACAGACAGATATTTTTTAAATTCATTTTTGAAGGACCAACTGGTAATTTTTCAAGGACCAAATGATAGATTGGCGGGATAGTATTTTTCGACCTATTCAATATTATGTACTTAACTGGTTTTGTATCCAGATATTAAAGGAAAGAAGCCATGTTTAGAAAGTAGTGCATCATAAATAACTCAGAACACCTAACTCCATTGGGTAAGAGCGTAAAAGATTTCCATATTTGGGCGCCTGAATATTTTAGTGCACTCGTTTTGCGTCTCGGGTATCAAGAACTGCCGCTGGATATTTAATGTCGTTGGAGTATTTCGTTTTAGAAGCCTGATTTTAGGTGTGAATAAAACATGATTACACAAATAAATATTTGTTGAATTCACACAGCATTATATAGCCCTAAATAAAGCTAGTACTATGGGAACCAGATTACTGATTATTAGCATATTCTACTATAGTACTAATATTAAAATGAGAAGTTTCACATTGAACGTAACTAAACAATAAAACCGAAAAAAAGTATTGCACACACCACAAATTTCTATAAATCTTTATACTGAATCCGTCGCAGATCATAATGAGCAAACAATGAATTGAACTGGTATTCATGTTCAGAAACAGTATCTCCTGGCTACGAAGTGCATGTTGCGCTATGCAATACACAGTACAATCAAGTAGCAAGGGCAGATGCCACAGCACAAAGGCTTTCAAACTGGGTGAACCAACGTTTTTGCCGCACATCATTAACCTATTCAACATTATTCTAAAGACGGAAGTCTTTCCAAACCAGTTCCTGACTGACTGATTTATCATCGCCGAGCCTAAACTGCTGAAGCTAGCTGAAACTAAGCTGAAACTAGGAAGGTAGCTTTCTATTATAGCAAAACCACCTACTAAGGCGGAGTTTTTTTGAAATTCAGAAATAGATAAAAAGCATCCTGGGGAAGTATTTAAGCGTCAAAAAAAATCGTCAGCATCTTTTTTTATTTCCTATCAAAAAAAAAATGCGGACGAAGTCGCGAGCACCATCTAGTTCTCCATAAAAAAGGTGATAAATCCGACATAAATGACAACAAGCCTTGTTTTCCATTTATACAAAACATTCATAAAGATTATCGAAGGACGTATTGGAGGGATAGGTACTGGACTTAAAACAGCAATCAGAACAGGCAGGCTTCTGAAAAAGTATTTCTACTACTGACCATCTTCACGCCATCAATTAAGTTATAGAATAGCACAATGAATTTAAAATCCCAAATTACCTCGCTGTCGTGGATTTTGCCAAAGCTTTCGATCCTATAGCCATTCTCCAATATTTACTGCTCACTATACCAAAATATAGAACCAACCTTTTTCAATCTCATCCGCAATTTGACCAAAATAGCATAACAGTAATTAATTACATGTTTGAAGATCTAAGCGCTAAAAGCCTCGAGATGACAAACATGTCAAGCACGACGTGTTTCATGCGCAAAATCATCAGACGGATAGAACACTCATTTATTTTTAAATACGAGTACATACTTGTTGCATTAAAACACCCAGACACAAAACTAAAACCTATGTTCATCACACAAATGTTTATCCTCGGAGAGAATCGAACCTCCAACCTACAGCGCAGAAGGCCAACTGACCAAATGAGCTGACTGGCCATTCAACTAGTTTAAATGCTATTTTGTTACACGGTGATGCAGTACAGGCTGATCTGATTTCGATGAAACTTATTTATTTGTGAATATAAGAGTGGGTATAATATATACATATAGTTTTTTTTTATTGCCATAACTTGATTCAAATTTTCAAATTCAAATCTTTTTATTTCGGATAAGTTAGATCCATAGTTAGTAGCACATATATAAAACATACAAAGTAAAAAAAAAGAAACGCTGGTTCACAGAGCGATCACCAGAGTAACGAGCAGTTCGCTGGGATCACCTGCATACTACCATTGCCCACATCGGCGACGAGTACCTATCCGGTATAGTTTTCAGGATGTTGTCGTGACTGTCTCGAACTCTACGGATGGTGAAAAACTATATGGTGCTAACTTACTACTACATTAATTTACTTGTGAAATGATTGAGCTATCTAAGGACCGTTAAAAACGATCTATAGAAAGCTCAACTGATCTAGATCACTGCCAGAGGCCAGTGTTCTCAAGACACTGGTGCCTTTGCCACAATGATTGGAAATGCTAATACGCTAAAGGAGTCAGTTCTTGTGTCACACAATGTCTCTACCGTATCTACCGGACGCTGTAAAATAATTTTGAAAAAGCGGCGGCGTAATGTTAATTTACGTTACATTTTATCTACGTACCACGCGAGTAAAGTCACAAGTAGAAGCTAGTAGGTAAGTGACTAAATAAAGCTTGTAGCCAAAACGCTGCACTGTGTTGCCATTTCAAATGAAATCTCGGAAAATGCTTGGGAAATAGGCAAACTTTACCGCATTTAATATTACTGTGCAAAATTAAAATTAATGTTTTGCTAGCAATTTATGCTACATGTGCACTTTCTAAAGACGTGCGACAAACGCGTAGTGTTGTGCCTTGTGCTTGTATTTATCGATATTTTGATCGAGAAAAAATATCATATATTTTTAGCAGACAAGAGATTCTTACACACACATTCTTACAAAAAACACGGTTTATGTGCTGGACAAGACTACTCAAACTTAATCTCACCAGGTGTTGTAGATATTATCTAATTACTTATATTTTGATAATAACTTTGCCATTTAACGTGGCTCAGTTGAGTTATCTGTAGATCGTTATAAACGGTTCATTGATAGCTCAACTGTTCCACATGTATTTTATATTATTCTTTACATTTATATACCTAACTGCAACACGATTAAATTAAGATCAGTATTAATCAGATTCTCTGTCAATAAACATATTTTTCTTATTATTATTATTAATAATAACATATGAAGGTAATATACTAAAAGTGGCAGCTTTATGAGTAAATACCTAATATTATTTAAAAATTTTTTACTTATTAGTTACTTAGTTTGAACATTAAGTAATGCATGATTTACCAGCCTTTTCTATCATAAAATGCTCAAAATATACATTTAGATTTGGCTTAAAACCCATAAAATAACATTGTAGGTTTCACATTTCATCAAAATTTATGTTGATATGAAATTCACGTCAACACCTATAAACCTATACGAAACGCAGCGTTCATTATGTTTTATAACGTCGTAACGTATCAACGCTTGCTCGGGGGAAATTACGTCAAGTTTACGGCGAACTCGTTACAACTTAGAATCGTTAGTTAGAAATTTTGGTCCTGTGCCCAAGGCGCCAGTGATTAAGTGCAGTGGCTAAAAATTTACTAAAGACTAGATCAGTAATCAAGTCTTTTATTCCTTTGAATATTTTTTTGTTGCTAACAGTTATTAAGTAAGCTATGAGTCATCGGGTTACCATCTAGTTCTGACTAAGCTTAGTTTGGGGCTAGATGGTTTTGTAAGCATTGTCCACCAATATTTATTAATATACCTTTAAATTTTGAAAACGCGTTCAGAGCGTGCATTAAACTTTTTAAAAGAAGACAAGACCTGCAAAAAAGTTCAAATAAAACCAGAGCAACAAGAAATGAAATCTCGGCGCTTTACAAGCTTGTCAACAAATACATAAAAAGACTACGCCAACTACAGATTTAAAACTATTGAAAAACACCTAAGCCAAACTGGTACCACAAAAAAGGCATACAAAGAGCTGAAACCAAACAAAACTTGGATCAAAGAGCTAAAACGAGGCGATTTAATTAAAAACAACCGCGGCGACATCATTAGCATAGCGACAGAATTCTACAGTGATCTCTACAACACAAAAGAGCCAGGAGACACCAGCCACAAAAACCAAAATAACAGCAGCGACGGTAACATACAAATAAGATACCAAATTGAATAAAATGACGTCATTGAGGCATTGAGCATACTGAAATCAGACAAAAGCCCGGGCTCGGACAACCTAGCAAACGAGACTCTAAAGATATCAGCCCCAATACTAGCTACACCCTTTACAGATTTATTAAACTCTATCCTCAAATCTAGAGAGACACCAACCCAACCTAACATAATTCTGTAAATTAAAAAGGCGAACCGAATGATATTAGGAACTACAATATCATTCATTCCTATAAGCCTGCTGTCGAGTGCATTTAAGCTATTTTCTACAGTACTGACTAAAAAATTTGCTCTACATTAAAAACAAGACAACCTGTTGAACAGGCAGGATTCAGAAAAGGATTCTCTACCATCGACCATATCCACACACTTGAACTTCTCATCGAGAAATATCAAGAGAGAAATAGACCACGTACTTGACATATATCGATTACAAAAAAGCATTCGATTTAGTGTCACACAACTATATCTCGGAAACTCTAACAACACAGAATGTGGATAAAGAATATTTAAGAGTAATCAAAAGCAAGAAGAGCAAAAGTAGAGCTAAACTAGAAACCGTCGGTCCCTGGTTCCCTATAAAGAGAGGTGTCGGACAAGGGGACCCGCTTTAACCTATACTATTTATAGCCACATTAGAGTCGATAATAAGCAAGCTTGACTGGAATGAGTGCGAAATAAAAGTAAAATATAAGTATTTAAACCAACTACGCTGTGCCGACGACTTAGTGCTGATACCATAGAAAGAAAAAGTACTACAGTATATGGTAGAGACACTAAACAAAGCTAGCAAGCTCGCCGGGCTAGAGATGAACTTCTCTAAAACTATGGTAATGACCAACAACACCAAGGTACAAATATACCTCGACAACGAGCCTCTTCAATATAGTGATAAATACATCTACCTAGGCAAGCAAATAAACCTCAACAGACTAAACAACTACCAAGAGATTGAGCGCAGAGCCCAGGTAAGCCTTAAAAAAATAAATAAGAGCAACATGCCAATCAAACTCAAGACAAAGGTTATAAATTCTTGCCTTCTGCCATGCCTGACCTATGCATGGAAGTTTAATAAAAATATTAAAAATAAAATTATAACGTGCCAACGAGAAATGGAGCGGAGTATGCTAAACTAAATATAAATAAACTAAAATAATAAGAATAAGTAAAATAAGGCATACAAAAATACGCAACATCACAAAAGCAACATACGGTTTAGCACAAGCTCTTGCATTAAAATTTAAGTGGGCCGGACACATAGCACGCCTGCAAGATCAAAGGTGGACAAAAAGAGTGACAAAATAGTGGGGGCCAGTGGGAAAAAGAAAGAATTTGGATTTGAATCAACTTGGAGGAGGCCTTTACCTGCAGAGGGGTTCTTACAGAATAATTTTATTAAAAAGAGGTATTAAATGAAATTGGTTTATTAATAATAGGTTTTTTTTTTCTTGATACTAACAAAACTAATTAACTTGTAAAGTAGCTTTTTCTGGATGAAATAAAAGGTTTTTTTATTTATTTATTAAAACAGGTGTTTATCAAAATGTACAGAATATATATAATATTTACCAGTTACCGTAATAACTTTTCTTATAATATGTATAAGCGTTGAACCCCTTAAAAAGATGCATTTTTAAAAAATAATGCGTTAGTAAACGATATCACTATCACACGTAGCTCTAGTGTAAGTGTAATCCAACTAGTAACTAAACTGACTCCCCCTTCTTCGAATCACTGCTTACTTACCAATGTACTGACGCCAGTCACTGACCGGGTGTACCTCTGCCTTATTTGAAAGTTGCTAGTATGACGAAAATTAGGGATTCACTAATTGAATTGAATTTAGATAGCTCGGACAAGTTTTGGTCTCTTGAAATCGATTGAAAGCTCAGGTGGGTAGTCGTTAATTGAATTTGAAACTATGTTTTTGTTGATTTAAATCACTTTACAGTGCACCGATAGAGAAGAGCACACAAACACACCAAACCAGGCCACCGCGCGGCTGTCATACAGCTTTCCGAAGAAAACAGTGTACCAAGGAATAAAAGTACTTGTCAGAGTAAGAAAAAAAAAAGGATATCGATTAAAAATACACCGATGACATAAGAAGGATATCGATATACAAAACACCGATAACTTCCCAACACTACGCACCTTGTGACTACGCAAGCCAACACTAGCAATGCTGCGTGCTATACGTGATCAACAATAACGTGCTCGAAACAGTGAACAAAGTAAACACTGGAAAATGATAGCCATATTTATGACGATTCAAAAGATTAAACTGCTTTATGAAGCATATAAGAAAACCAGCGTTGTAGCCTTTGTATAAAAAACAAATGAAGAAATGAAAAAAAAAAAGACTTTAAAAACGTCTATCCATAATCTATTCATTGCGATCATTCTTATGAACCCAAATACGATACCTCTGCAGTCAGTTGGTGAGGAGTTGGGTATATTGCATAAGTTAGGTCAAGGTTACACAGCTCTTGCAATATCATTAAAGTAACGGGATACCAAATTTTGAATCGATCAGACCAGTTTTCTCACATCGCTTCATCAACTCGAAAAGAGCGAATGATCTTCAAATTGCAGAACAGATTTTCTTAATATATAATCATAGCTAAGAAAACTGCATTCTTCAAACAAAATGAAAACAGGTTCATCTGTTCAGGAACATTTCCAAAGACATGCACACAGATACACATAACAAACTTATATCACTTATATTCTGTCTGGTGTTTTTTTTACAAATAGACGGGCTCAAGGCATAGCCGACTTAGCCGTTCCAAACAGATCCACGATGTGAGCAACTCTGTGAGGTCAGTGCCAGGGTGACCACTTTGAAATTTCCACCTGATTGCTTCCGAGCTACGGTCACGGTTAGTCAGCTTTTCAAAAGTTGTTAGATCATGGCTCAAGACTTTTCGATGTCCTATTAAATCCGTTACGTCATAAACACTGTCTGATAAGTAGAATAAGTTCAAGAGTTTAATAAATCGGTCGAGTGAAATGAAATGAAACTCCTGAGAGGGTACCCTTTTATTCAGCATCATGGTTACTTTACGATCGGTTATTATAACTAGACCAATTAAACAATCATTAACTATGATTACTATATTTTATTGCAGGAGTATTATGGACGAGGAAAACCCGTGATCGGGAACTATGGAAGAGCCTGGGAATGCCTATGCTGAAAAGCTAATCGATCTTTACCGATGTCAAATCTATATTTATAATATGTATTAAAACTAGTTTAAGGTTGTTAATAATTGCTATTTGAAATTGAAACTATAAAAGCAACGAAAATTGTTTTTAAATTTGTAATAGAAGCCTTTATTTTAAGTCATCATATCAGCCCCTAGAAGTCCACTGCTGAACATAGGCCTCAATAGATTTCCAGGAAGAACGATTTTGAGCCCTCTCCATCCACCGATTTCCCGCAATCTTTACAATGTCATCAGTCCATCGGGTGGGGGGTCGTCCTACGCTTCGTTTTCTTGTCCTTATTCGCCATTCGAGAACTTAATTTTTATTTTTATTTTAAATAATTATCACAAAAAAAGTTTACTTATAACCACAAATTAACTGTTTTTGGAGTATTTCCTGTATTTCTACAGCGAGATCCTGCTTCTCGTCAAACTTCAAAATATAGGTAAAAATAACAATGTAGGTTTTGATTTACTAGCATATTGAAATATGCCGTATAAATGATCGTATATAGGCCGTATTATTTGATTGCGTTGACAGACAAACAGAAAGCCAGACGCTTAAACTTTCACATATATAATAATTGTTAATGGACATTTCACACAGCATCATTTTGCCCAAAAATAAGCAGAGATTGTGTTATGGAAACCACATGAATTTAGATACCTTTTTTTGTTAAACCATAGATACATACTATTCGTACAAAAAAACACAGAACCGAGACGTAAAATTGGAGATCATGCAAACATTTACTCCGCGGCGAGATTCGCAACCGCAACCTTGTGCATCCCAGATAGTATTTCGCTATCTGCACCACAGATGTCGTCAAATATTACTTTAACGTTGATAAACTCGGTGAAAGTAACCACATCTCGCTTTTACTCTAGATAAACCCTCAACTCTAAAACCCAGGAGACCGTGACCACAACTTCATAGAAAGTCAGAATCGGTTTAATTAGCGCTATGCCACGGAGAATTCAACTCGTGAACTAATTGAATCAAGTGTCCAGGAGAGTCGATCGATTTAAGATATTGGCTATTAATTTCATCAGCTTGGAGCTTTTGAGATCCAACGGCCGCTTGGGAATAGTTTCTTGAATGGCGATCATAAGCAAGAAGATGCAAGAAGTTTTATTGTTTGCAATACGTTCACCTTACACTAATTTTTGTTTCCCTGGTAGATTTTATAAGTATCGAAAATTTTGCATTTTGCATATTGGACAAAATAAAGACGTTTGACGTTTTTTTGATGTGCTGATGACAGTTTGAAGGTTGTAAAAGTCAGTGGATAGCTTTAAGCCGTTGGTCGTGGCTATACCTTGTCTTTAATAAGAGTCTTATTATAATGCTGATTAACCGATAATGTGCTTAGGTTACTACTTACTTCATCCATTTCAAGTTGTAAAAGCAGTATATGCATTACGTAATAAATATAAATAAGCAAATAATGTCGGATATTTTATCCGTCTCCAAAGTAAGCAGAGCTTGTGTTATGGGTACAACATGATGGGTATACTACATGAATACTTTTTATTAAATACATACAAAATATAGGTACCTTAAAACACCCTGAGACAAACACCTGCTGATCATACAAACATTTGTCTCGTGGCGGGAATCGAACCTGCAACCTTCTGAGTCTCAGCCAGCCCTAGATCCACTATGCCACAGAGATTGCCAATGTATATATATGTATGTATGTATGTCTTTCTGTACAAAAAATAGCGCTGGATAACAAAAGAGTGACTTTAAACTATCATCTCTATCTATATCTAAAAATCACATCTGACCCACTTCAAGCGGGAATAGAAAATTCGAAATTCAAAATGCAACGTTCTCCGGAAATGAATCCGTTGGCGGGAGTCTGTCGTGATATGGATCTGATAGAGCTCCGTCCGACATCCGGTCTGTTCCCGCTTTTATGGGTTCCAATTTCAAATCGGCCGTCGTACGGTGGTTTGGGATTCGTTTTTAAAAAATGCCACAAACCTTTTCGATGTTCCATACCAGTTTTATCAAAGAGGTTTATATACTTACTTAGCAGGTAAACTATATACCTACCTTCTGGGTACAGGGTACCGGTATCTGTCTGTTTTTCATCACTTTAAACTTTTAGCGTAAGTTACAAAACTGAAATTATAAATATTTACTTACGTTTAAAAAATCGTGTTTTTTTCAGAAGACTAATCTTCTGTTTTTACATCTTTAGGAATGCTTTTTCTATTTATATCTTTACTAGCTGCTGCCCTCGGCTTTGCACGCGTGGTACCTACATAAAAAGTAGCCTATGTCCTTCTCCAAAGTCCCATCTATCTCTATACCAACATTCATCAAAATCGGTTTAGTGGTTTACTCGTGAAAACGTGACAGGCAGACAGACAGACAGAGTTACTTAACGCATTTATAATATTAGTAGGGATTTCCTCTTAAAAACATCGAAAATCCAATGGGACCAAGCGGGATGTATGTATACGAGTACCTAACCTCTCAAACAAACAAAAATCCAAATCGGAAATATAACTACGGATTTCTGAGGTACCAAAAAAAAACAATCAAATTGAGAACCTCCTCCTTTCTAAGCCAGTTTAAAAATGAAGTAGTTTAACAAAATAAAAAATCTTAACCAATTAAAAAAAAATAAGAATCTTATACCTTACACTAAACCTTACGATTTATTTATCCTATCTAAGTATGTTTAATACCAAGTAGTCAGCTTGCAAAGTTATATTCAGCCTAACTTGCGCAACATTCACCAATAACACAGTCACATACAAAAGTATAGTCAGCATAAATAACTGCAATGTGTCAGGTTCATACATCCTGCCGTCGAACGTTAGTACACTCAGGCCGGCAATAGATCCAGATACGAGTACGTGTGTGAACATAGGTCTCTATAAATATTTAGTGTCTCTCAGAGGTGCATTCTTAGACGACCTCTGTGGCGCAGTAGGTGAACACCCGCCTGAGTCCCTTAAGGGTTCGATTCCCCCCGTGGGGCAAATGTTTGTATGATCTGAAAGTATTTTTAAATAAACTAGTGGTTGCCCAGGGGTCGAAATTCCACCATAATTAATTTTAATTATAAGTTTAAAGATTAATAAGGTTCTATTGTCAAAGACTCTATAATCACAGCTTTCACCGAGGCTACACTGTTGATCTGCCTATTTTTTTCAAAAAATTATATGAAATTTCAATCAAAAAATCAAATGATTCACGTGAATTATTCATCCACGTGTGCCTCGGAAACTGCCTCAGAAACTTTAGCTTCTGAGCTAACCATAGCAAACGATGAATTGTATTTGCGAATATCAACGAAATAATTTTTTGACTTACTTTTCATTGAAGGTTCATTTGAAATAAGTCCATCATACAATGATTTAAAATATTCATTTTGACTTGAAGGCGGTAATATGACAATATGAAGTGAATGCAGTTCTGTCACGTAAAGTGACTTCAGATAACCTACTAAATGAATAAACAACTTTTATTTAATATATTTTATAAATAAAATTCATAATAAGAAATTTGGTCAAGTGCAACAGTCGCACCTACGTAACTATTAAATTTTTTCAATACCTTGGTTATTGTTAACATGGTTTTAAATATTAAATATTAGTTTAGAGGTAGATGGTGTTATAAAAAATAAATAAATAATAAATAAATAATCCCGGACATTTCACACAACATCATCTGGCCCCAAAGTAAGCAGAGCTTGTGTTATGGGTACCACATGACTGATATACTACTTATATACTTTTTTTTTTGTAAATTCATACATATTATACATAGAAACACCCAGACCCGAGACAAATACTTGCAGATCGTACAAACATTTGTCCCGCGGCGGGAATCGAACCCGCAACCTTTTGCGTCTCAGCCGGGTCTTAGCCAACTGCGCCACAGAGGTCGTCGAATAATGATTATGCGCTAATATTTAACAACAAAACTGAGCATATTTACAAAACACAATACAATACAAAACAGTTTAACAACATTAAGAAACAAAATAACAATTCACATATTAGATTAGACTTAACAACGAATAATTATCAATCCTCATTCGTTTTACTTCCTTTGCTAGACAAGCTTTTTAACAGGTCGGACAAACTACCAAAGTTTCCAAAGTTATTCTTGTCGTGGAATTCCAACTTTGTAACAGCGGTCTCCACATTAATCATCTCACCGTAGTTGTTCTTGAAGTTCTTCAATGCATCCCCAGGTATACAATTCCCGTAGTAGTTACAGGAGTACATATTACAAGATTTGATTCCACAGTGAACCAGCGGTCTTGCTTTCCCAGAACCACAAACTTGTATTTACAGTCGGCTCTGTATTGTTTATAATACATTTCTGCTGCACTATTCTTGCTAATATCATCAAGCACAGCGCCAGTTATATTTTCACACGAATATCCTTCCTTCTCTCGGAACCAAATCGTAGTTTTTTTACAGAATTTGTCTACAACTTTATTATTTAAACAATAAACTGTAGCGAATAGCAAAATGATACTAAAAATTGTTGACTTCATGGTTCAAGACTGTCTGAGCTGTTACAGGATTATTGAATGGTGATATTGAAATGTTTTCTGCTTTATATACCATTTTATTGCTAATGCTATTTAACTGTTTATTATTAGATTTTTTTGAATTTTAGTTTTAAGTATTTCAAATTTATTGTTTTTTTTTCTATTTTTGTGTGAAAATCTTAATGCGGTTCACAGAATACATCTACTTACTAAGTTTCAACAGTATAGTTCTTATAGTTTCGGAAAAAGTGGCTGTGACATATGGACGGACAGACAGACAGACAGACAGACATGACGAATCCATAAGGGTTCCGCTTTTTGCCATTTGGCTACGGAACCCTAAAAATCACACAAAACAGCAAATGTTTAATCCAATCACGCATTTGTTTATTGTTTTCAAAACATTGTGATTTGAAAGAATCAGCAGTATTTTCAATCAAAAAACTAAATTAACTACGGGTGTTGTGATTATTTTTGATATGTTTTTCTGATATGTGAATAAATCTAGATTTTCTGTATAAATAAATTACTATATTACATATTATATGGCAGTGAATTTGACTGTGAGATAGCGGAGCGTGTTTTTTTTTATGGCGTTAATTTCAATGTCAAATAGTTATTTGATGGAATACCGATGGAAACTGCTAGGTTTGAATCTGTCAATCATGTGTAGCTGGTATTTGGTAACAGACACGAAATGTGCAAATTTTATTATTTGGAATTACCTTTTCCGTCTTTCTTTAAAACCAAATTTTTACTTCTATCGACTGTTATATATCTTTCAATTTACTAATAGAATGTTGTTAAAACATTGTTGAAACACTATAACACTATGTTGAACACAATAGGTAACTATTGTTGAAACATTTGCGATCAAAATTCATATTTTTTAAGCAGATTGGGTATTTTTACCAGGCGTTTCGGTTATGTTGTAATTACCGAATTCACTGACTGGTTGAATGATTTGATAGTGGAGCGGAGCAGCACCCCAGTAGGGCTCAGGTTAGATGACAGGTATGTCAATAATTTGAGCTTTGCTGATGATATGGTGCTGCTTAGCCCCTCGATCAAAGGATTGAGACAATTATTAAGTATATGTGAGAGGTATGCGAAAGAGCATGCCTTAATACATAATGTTAAAAAAACTGAGATCTGGCAAGGGTCCCGACAATGTGCCCTGTCTTTTTCTAAATGAACAACATGTGAAAATAGCTGAATCCTTCAAGTATCTGGGCCACATTGTGACTGCAAATGGGAGAGATGACAAAGATATCGATAGGCAACGCAGAGCCCTCTTTGTGGTTGGTAACATGATAATTCGAAAGTTTACCAAAACGTCACGCGATGTAAAGTTGACCTTATTTAGATCATTCTGACAGACTTTTTATACCTGTCAACTCTGGACACAGTACATTAAAAAGGCACACGATGGCATTCGTGTTGCCTATTACAATATCAATAGGCAGCTTATGGGATTAGATCGATATTGTAGCGCCTCGGGTATGCACCTGGAGGCCCGAATAGATTCATTTAACGCCATCCAGAGGAGCCGGGTGGCCAAATTCATGTCCAGGGTCGACAGGTGTAAGAACTCAATTATTGCAAGTTGATATAGAGTTAGTGTGTATAGACGATGGTTGCAAATCGGATCCTGATTATTATTTGTTATTGCTGATTATATTATTTGTTATTCTAATTTTGACTGTATCTTATATTATGTGTTTTTATTTAAACTAAGATAGATTATCTTGATATGGATCTTGTATCTGAATAAAATAATATTATAAGTATTATAATTATTGAATAAAACATTAATTAAATACCTATATGAAAATCATCTGATTGTAAAATGAACGTGAAGATGAAGATTGTCACAATGAGGATCAGTAAAGTTACAGCAAATTAAATATAACTAGTATCCACGTTATTCTTTATGATATAAGAATAATATAAATATTTGAATTATCCAAATAGGACCATAACTACGAAGATATTAAGTTATAAACATTATGCCGTTCCTGCCGGTAAAATCAATGTACACAGGTGCGTGTGACGTCACTGGGACGGTCAGAGCGCAGCCGGCCCTCTTCACGATTCGATAACTGGCGGCAACTGTCCCTGTAACGTCACTGTTACCACGGCAAACACTCAGTGAACTTCGCTAGTAATTTCGTCATAACTTCGTAAGTTTTTGTCGTACAACAAAATAATTACACTGTATGTTAAGGATTTCTTAACTCTATAAATCTGTATTCCCAATTTAAACGTTAGGGATCCTCTTAAAAATAAAGTACCTCCTGAATGAAAATTACTGTACAGTCCTGTACAGGCATCAAAGATTTGGGGGTGATGGAGGGTTATGGAGGATAGTGAGTGTCCCCAACTGCTTGATATATTATATGTGTGTGGTGATGCAAAGTTCTTTCTTTCTTTTCTACCTATAATGGCATCTGTCTTGTTTCAATTTTGCCAGTGATTAGTTATAAAGTCTTAGTCGATCGTCATTTGTTTATTCCAAACGTCGTCACGGAAATGCCTTCTTGTAACTTCTAGTCGTCATTCAAATCACATAGCCACATTGCAACATAATACACTCAATAGCCCAAACTTGTGCTATGAAATCATAATTTATTGATTCAATTCCGATAAAATTACTGAATAATACATGCAATAGCACAAGAACAAATAAATAATTTAGCAAGTGCTATGTTACTTCATGAAACGGCAAACGGTGAATCAGAAAAAAAGGTTACTACTCTGTATTATTTTTATTAAAACACCAACGAGCTTGACAGCCCAGCTTCCAAAAAATACCAAAGAGGCGACAAGTCATACTACTCAGGCTAACTATAACAACACTGACAACTACAAGCTCATATCTGCGAAGGGTTTATATGCTGAAAACATTGCGAAAAAGTAAAGTGATTCGGTGAGACGACGTCCAATTTTCATCCTAACCAGTTTACGCCGAGATTTTACATCTATTCCGGTGAATTCTTTTACTTTTTTTGAAAATTTAAGCCCGTCTATTTTTGATGATTTTGATGAACACGCTCATTCGGTACGTAGAAAGGGCAAATTGCCTGATTTCTCACAAAACACGTTATGTACTCTAGTTTATTTATATATATTATTAAAAAATCGTTTTTCTTTTCTATGCGCTCGTAGCATAGAAAACAGTCGTCTTAACAGATCAACGCTCTGCGTGGTCGGTACCTGAATGTATGACCGCAGTGACATTTTCATGAATGTGCTTTGGAGGGTACTTTAAGCTGTCATTTATAAAGTTATAAGGATTTGACAAAGACATTTGGATGATTTATTATATGTGTCATCAGAGTTGTCTAATGTCGCCATTGACTCATACGAAACTACTGGCATGACATGATTTAGGATCGACCTACTTGATTTAACTATTAAACTAAATTAAACCATTAAACTCATTTTGCCCTTTTTATACTCCAGAAATCTACAAGACCCTTAGGCCCTTATCTTATAAACCCTAATAGTTTCACCATGTCCGTCTGTCTATCTTTCCGCCTAATCTTGCTCTTGCTCGCTGACTATTAGTTTTATCATGAATCAATTTTGCACGAAATTACGTATTAGTGACCCCTAAAAAGCTATGAAATAAAACGGTTTTATAGATAACTAGAATATATAATAAAAATAACCTATTTTTTGGGATTATTTTTTAAAATATTTTACTACCTCCATCGTGTGGCATATGTGGCGTTGAATAGGTTTTTTAAATATATTAAGATGTTTCTTGAAAAGTTTGTCGATACAGATATTCGTTTGAATAGTATTAAGCTTTAAAAGTGGCCATTTGATGGAGATAAGTGTCTTTCCCCCCTACCGGCTAAACTGCTGTTTGGAAAAACCCGAAATGTTTAACAAAATAGATCAAATATTTTACAATAGACGTACAATTAAATTACAAGGATAATTATCACGAATAGTAAGCCGCGTCACTAGATTTAGAGTAACAGCCCGATTTGTAAACTTTAAAAAATATCAGTAAGGCCCCTAATTTTTTATTTTTCTATGCCGTTGAATTAGTTCAGAACCTTTCCACTGACCTGACCTGTTAATCTTACCCTTACTAACTTCGCGCTTGGCAAATTTTTTTAAGGGTTATATTGTGGTCGAGACGACTGCAATCTGTAGCTCTGAAGGATGTTTCTCGGGGAATGGTTTAAGGAACTTCATACGCCTTAATGCTCTTAAGTTCCATGGAAGATTAGCTGCCATGTTGTCGACTTGACTGACGAAGGTAATACATAAGATACTTTATACCATCCAGACACAGAACAAACGCCAATATTTATCACACAAATGTTTATCCTGGGAGGAAATTGAACCCTCAACCTACAGTGCAGAAGGCAGAGCTACTACCATCTGAGCTGACAGGCCAGTCAATACTAAATATTAGCCAGAAAGTAAAAGTAAGTTTTCAGTAAGTAGGTATTTATAGCGACGCGACGATGCGTTTGCAAACCTTTTACGTATGGGATACTGATTGCCAAGGAAAAAACGAGTCAAAATATATGTAAAGTTTCGAGTAGTACGTGTTATTGATTCTTGATACACATTTTTTAGAATTGAAAAATTAAAAGTCTTGGCCACTTATTTTTATTTAGAATCACCTAGATATCTTTACTTTTCATTTTAAAAAGTCACTATTGTACAAATCTTTTTTTATTATTTTTATTTTTATTAAAATAATTAAATAATCTCGGACATTTCACACAGCATTATTTGGCCCCAAAGTAAGCAGAGCTCGTGTTATATACATATATATATATATATATATATATATATACTTTTTTTTGTATATACATCAATAGGTAGTATAGATAGGTATACCTACCTACACAGCGCTGTGTTTCAATTTGCCCCACTAGGATAGTTCTTCACCAATTCAATAATTTCTTATTATTTTCCTTTAAAATATATTGAACTATACTTACACCTCTGCTGGTGTTTTTAGAGTTCCGGACCTCAAAATGGAAAAACGGAACCACTATCAAATGACTGCATGGTCTGTCGGTCTGTTTGTCAATATTTTTTTTTATTAAGATGAAATAAATATCTATTTCACACTCTCCAATATATCAAAACCAGTTTTTTCAGTTGGTCTGAAATCATGATATTTTGCAGGAAGGAAGGCCTCAAAGCACAAATAAATAGTGTTTGTTTCTTCTTACATCACGTTTTTTTTTATTTGTTGTTTTAAAAACGATGTAAAAAGTAAAAAAAAGTGTTATATATTAAAATAGCTTTAATAGTTAATAACAGTATAACTACACTATTAAAAGTAATCGACAAATATAAATAAATCAAAAGTCAAAGTCAAAAGATATTTTATTCAACACAATCGCAAGGATCACTTTGAAACGTCTTAGATACTAGGTGAATTCAGGTGTCAATTCGTCCTAACCCAAGCCCGAGAAGAACTGGCAAGAAACTCGTCCTTGTCCTAGCGCTTTTTTACATGATCCATCTTATAACTACCTTAACTATGAAAAACTAATACAACAGAGTTTATACATTTCAAATGAGGCTGTTAACTGTCTGTGGGCAGTGCAACATGAGGCCACATTTTCAATAATATAGTAATTATAGTTTTATAATAATACGCTCTCTTCAATAGACTACCCTTTAATATAAGCTTTAAAAATCCTAATAATGTAGATTAGTTACATTTTCGGGAAGTTTATTATTGAAACGCACCGTGTTCCCAATAAAGGACTTATTTACCTTATCTAGTCAAATCATAGGAAAATACCATAAACATTTTTGTAACTTTACTAAAAATATTGATAATAAGGAATAATCCTAGAAAAACACAGAATATCTTGAGTTAAGGTTATCTTGAAAATTACCTTTTGATTAGATACGCATTAGGTAATTTCATAACCGTAAAAATATAACAATTATAATGTTCGTTTTCCCTTAATTATAACCTTCTATTATTTCTTATGTGTTCTTTTTGAGTAGGTACAATTAAGTGTTAATCTATCTATCTATCGATCTAATACATATTTAACAGTTTTGACAGTGGGTTCCACGCTAGGTCAAGCCTGTATCGCGAAAACCCTAACTAGATCCAAATCAAGACGTAATACAGTATGAAACGTAATGCGTAAACAAAACCTTTATATTATGTAACATTTATATAAAAAAAATATTGTTCCTGGGATCAACGCACAAAAACGCACAAAAAAATATTTGTATTAAAACTAAAATTAGCAAAGTCGCGAGAGGATCAGCTGACCTGACCTCTTGTAAAGCAACGGGTCAACAGTAACTGATAGATTTTCCAACAACTACGTACAGTCATATTTTAGGAATAGATAACAAAAACTTTTTGTATAAATACTTTAACTGATAATCACAAAATGTAGTCTTAAGCTGCTGTCGGTGGCTGATGGTTCCAACCAAGAAGAGGACGATTCAAATAGGCTGTACGAATTTGTAAGCTTAATCCGACGACTTTGTTTTCTATAAGATAATTCACGTGATAGATATACAGGAAGATGAGAGCTACAACGGTAGCAATTTTAATTTGCGTGATATCAAGTGTGCGGGGCGAATGCTGTTCAAGAACCTCAATCAGATACCTTCCGAAGGAAAATTACTCTTGCACAGATATCCAAGGTGGAGAGGTTACAGGACGTAGGTCGTGCATAGTCCCCAACTGCTTGATAGATGTGTGTGGCAATGGAAAATGGAAACCAGGTAAGTCTCTGTCATTTATAACTAGGTGTTAGAATATAATAGAATATGTTTTTATTTTCAACAACACATTGCAATATACGAATATGCAAAATCTCATAAACCTATACATAATAACATAATGTGACTACAAAATGGACTCTTACTCAGCATATGCAGATTGCAGATTGTCAACAATCCGTGCTGGTCTTCAGTTAAGACCAATTATGTTTAACGAATATGAAACGATATCTACATTATCTATACTAATATTATAAATCTGAAACTGTCTTTGTCTGTCTGTTTGTTACGTTTTCACGGCTAAACGGCTGAACGGATCTTGATGAAATTTGGTAAGAAGACTAATTGCATTTAGAGAAATAACAAAGAAAATAGAGGATGAAATTTGTTTGAACAACTCATATTTTCATAAGTTAGTTGTTGTTAGTAGTTACGAAGTTATCTGAAAACTCATATTAAGGTTTTGGATAAGAAATAAAGAAATACGTGTTCAACGTGTTTGAAAAATCATCACCGAATGGGGTAAAATAGGGGATTAAACATATAAGAAAACATAACATAAACATATGATGTTCTTTAGATGAAAATAATGCATTCTGTACACATATAAAATAAAGGTTATAAGCAAACGTGTACGAAGTCGCGGGTAACAGCTAGTAAGGAATAAACAGACAAAAGTTACAAAACAGAAAACAAAATAAACACAAAAAGAAATGAAAGGGACTAAGGCGTTCAGGTGGGCGTGGTGGCAGTCGTCGGCGGTCATTTGACGCGCCAACATCACCACGTGCTCTTCCACACTCTTCATTTTCACGTCGAGGGCGATGACATCGTTTCGGACGTAATGACCAGCTTCTGTGCACATCCGCCGGGTGGCACTCTGCACGGTTTGCAGCATGTGTTGGTTGGTCATAGATAGCAGCGCGTACCACGCACGGGATTCTATATTCCGAGGTGGCCGAGCTGATCCTACATCCCGGCCGCGAAGCTGTAGCGATTGCGGTGATACTGCTTGTCTTCCCCACGTTGACGGCAATGCACCACTTGCCCAGCCAAAGCGGTAGAATATCCAGCAGGCACAGCATGCACCTATTGGACGATTGATTGGTGATGATTGGGCTGCGTGAAGAGGCGAAACAGGCGCTATCGTCTGCGAATAGCGCCAACGTCACATCATTTCCCCCTACATATGGTGCACTTCCAGGTTCAGAATATCGTCGGTGAAGAGCGCTTAAAGCGCGGGCAACAGACAACTTCCCTGTGGGACAACGGCGATGATGGTACGCAGACCAAAGTTGGCAGTATCTACAGTTTCTAAGTAATATAGAATGCACGTCAGCTGGAGCATTGTAGAGTATGTGCTTCTGAATCGTGAGAGCGTAGAGGTTCATTTCGTATTTGGAGGCTTGGTCGATGGTGTTCTCCGACTACCCGAGTCAAGCCTTTACTGCATTCGATACCTCTACGGTCAGGACGTTCAGGTTAGCTTTGAGGCTAGCGTGAGTGCGCTCATTCTCGGTGCAGTTCTCTGTTCCGCTTCAACTCTCGTTTAATGTGCCGTAGCAGATTGTTTTTTTTGCGGGTGTAACGTTGTCGTAGAGGCCTTTTATATTCTGGTCAGTGCTGTGGCTTGCAGCTCAGTTCGCAGGCGGACTAACGGCCTACGTCAACTGATTCCAAGGTTCTTGAGAAGGCCTCCCAATCCGTTTTAACGCCTGTATTCCGAGGTGCGGTAAAGTCCGCAGCCAATTCCAGCGTTGTTTCAGCGTTAATACCAGGACACACATCACTTCCCAATCAGAGACGTACAGAACCTTGAGTTGGACAGGGTAGCGGATGTTGTTGGTGATGGCAATGTCGATTACATCCGCGGAATAGAGCGTGTTGGCGTAATATCGCGTGGACTAAACATGTTAGTGCAAATGTTGAGAGAATTTTGTATACTTAAGTACCCGAAAGAGATCAGAAAATACAAGATGATCCAATAGATTGACGATAGGTAGCTTCTACCAACCCAGAGGAATAAAAATATGTGGATTTGTTATTCTATTGGAACAGTTAGAAAATTGTATTTCCAAACCTTTCTGCCTATGTTAAAGCTTTACTATGGTGTGTCTGCCACAAGAATGAGTGAGAGGATTTTTTAGTAGCTGGGTTACTCATTTCAGCGAAAAAATCTCGTTTGAGCCCGTTTACGGTTAACAAAACTATATTCATCCACGACAATTACTGAACATGTAAATCTTTTAAAGGCAACATTAGTATTACTGAAACAAAAGATTCATATTATTTATCCTTATCTCATTTGTTTAAACGAATCTATGTAAGGAACAACAGCGCATAATGTAGAGCTATTACCAATTGAGCTGACAGGTCAGTCATGGATTAGTACTGTTATGAATTAGTTTATATTTTATTTTATAGGGTTCTACTGTGGACGGGGCGATTGCAACATGTTCAGTTGTAACTGTGATGGAGGGTGTATCCCTGGCAACGGCTTGAAGAAATTCTTATCTATTAATTCTAATAAGTTGTATGGAGAAACAGCTGCCATACTGGAAGACTGAATGAATATGCAAATGAATTCAATAAGTACATTTATTGAATTCATTTAACAAAGACCAATGAATATGATATTGAATTATTGAATATTGAATGATATTGAAATAAAATCAATTAAGGTTTAACGACACTTAAATTTCCTATAAGATTAAGTTTAGTATAGTTAAGGGTAAGGCATCGCCATATGCGATAAGACTTTCGTTTTCAGGACATATTTACTGTAGCCGTATTATACATCTGTATATACCTAAAATGTTATGTTCACAATAAGGATACTTAATATTAATGTTATAATTACGTAAAAAGCATTTTTTTAATATAAAATATGTAAAAATATTTTCATATTCATATTATAAATGGCTGGTTTTCTCTCATATAGGATTAATATGGCTATCCAATGATGTAACGTTGGCAGCTTGTTTCGGTACTTAACCTGTAGTCAGTTATCTGAACTCTGTTTTCATTTCAATTAAGTTTATAGATATTTATAACTTAGGTAATATTTTAAATTGATTATGCTATTGGTAATAATACAATGTTTCTATTAAAAAAGAGAATTTTATATTTTAACAGTCGGTTCTAAAAATTTTATTTTTTTATAAACACTGTATATAAATACTTACTTACTCACCTTATTTCAGATAACATCAGTTTTATATATGTATAACTTTTAAATTCGTAAAGATATTTTTTTATGAACGTAAAATATAATAAATATAAGAAAACTTCTTTTAGCGCGGTACGCATATTTTTAGATGAGGTAAAACCTCTGGATTCGCGACACCGTTACCGTTTGGGGGGAAACGCTGCCGGCTGCCGCGCTCGCCTCATTTCATTATAAACCTTAATTCACATGTTTACAGTCTACTTTTGTATGGAGAAATTTACTGAGTTAGGTTCTTTGATATATTATCTAGATTCTGAATAAAAAATATTGCAACATCTGTGTCCGTTCAGTATTTGATTGGCAGTCGCCATAATTACTGATTTTGAAGTGATTTATTACTTAACTCTAACGCACCAAAATAAGTCTTCATTTCTGTCGGCACTCCCGGAGTGCAACCCGATTTTATTTCCCTGTGTAATTATTTCCCGTATAAACACGTGGTAATCATTTTTAAAACTTTCTCGATCAGAATTCATATTGGTTTATTACGTCGATAATAATTAAGAAGTACTACGCGATATAACCTGTTAAATATAAAAGCAACGCAAATTAATTTTGCATTGCATAAACCATTTTTTTAAATTTAACGTTTTTTTTATAACTGTTTAATCTATCTATTTTAAATACTCATTATTTATTAAATGTTTACTCAAAACGGGGTATTTAGCATGATATGTGATTTTTATGCTTCCCGATATTTTGGCACAGTTCCATGCGCCATGATCACGAGATGAGTTCATCTCGTGACAAGCAAGCAGAAGAACTTGTGGAAGCAGAAAAACTCACATAATAATATATCATGGTAAAAATCCTGTTTTGAGTTAAAACTATGCTCACAGAAATAATAGTTTTAAAATTTATATCTTCATAATTTGACTTAAAAATTACGAAAAGTTTATTTTGCGTCACAAAATTTAAGCTTTTAGGTTTTTTTTATTAATAATTAGTAAAAATTATGACACTAATAAAGGTAATTATAATTACCCAGCATTATTTAAGAACGGCGTCTCGGATCAGCGTCACAGTATCATATACGCCATTATGACCCTGATCTTTCGTGACGCCTGAGCAACTGCGGTACACAACGTTGACCCTTTTTATCGCTATACTAAGTTAAACACATTAAATACAAAAATGAATATCCACTTTCTAAAAATATTTAACTTATCCCACATATCATTAAAAAAACGCTAGAAAAATAATAAATAATACCTATACAAAAATTGTGTATTATCTGGAACATAATAAAATAAAAGGATAAGGTGCAAACCATACCTACGAAACGTAGTATTATAGAAAAGTAAGGATGTTATTAACCCGTTAAAGTGGCTATAAATACGAATGATATGGAATCAAATAGCAACTGAAAGTATCGATAAATTTAAAAAACATAAATTTTACAATCACCTACCTAACTATCGCGGAAATCAGTTTGAAAAAGAACATTCATACAATACAGAATGCTGCGAATAAACAATATGGCCGGACGTGCGTGATTTACGCGCACTGGGATATTGTTGAAATTCGCGTCGATAGCGCTTTTGTTTTGCCGTCTGGCTTCTTATCGCCCGCTAGGGATGGGAAAGTCGATAAAAATTAAGTTTAAAATATTATCATAGCTAACTATTTACTTTTATTAAAACTTAGGTTATATAGGTACCTACATGATCACTTACTCATGTTATCGTGTCTCTATTTATCTTAAAGTACTGTAGTGAAAGGTTAAAAGAAGAGACTTATTTCGTGCACTTGGCACAATGTCCTCCAACTTTTTAGGTTTTACGACATTAAGATTTTCTTTCTTAATGTTGAGCAACAACAACCAGCATTGCATGACGGCAAAGATCAGGGGTTTCATCAGGGGGTGTTTCATCTTTATTTATCTGACACAGGTGTTTGTACAGACAATACCTATCAAGGTCTGGGTGTAATCATCTTAGAAGTGAGTAGGTACAGTAATGACCTGGTTAAGATCCAGATCCAGAGATCCAATTTCTGCAGATCCGTATGCAGAAATTGCAGAAGTAAGGTACCTACTCTTATTATTGCTTATTAATGTTGAAATCCCCAACCAAGAGTAGGTTGTCACCCTTGGTAAAGCATCATTCATTCATTATCTATATATTAATACGTGAAGCAAAAACTTTGTACCGCTTTTTGCGAAAATTGCGCGGACGGAGGAGTATGAAATTTCGCACACCTATTATTTATACAGAGATGGAGTGCAGAATGCAAATATTTTTTTTAAATTATGCATACAAAATACATTAATTATTAATTAATTATGGTCGAACTTCGACCAGTGGGCGACCACTAGTTTTATTAAATGGCACAAATATCACAAAGCACAAACTGTTTGTTAAGGCTAGTGAGATGTATAATACAAGCACAAAAAACCACCTCACTAGCCCTAACAAACAGTTGAAACAAACAAACAAACATAGCAGTCTTAGGAGATTCAGATTGAAACATACCTACTACCTACTAGCTACTAGAAATATGTAAAGTAAGCAACTATTTCAATTTCGAAATTTTCGTTAGTTGTACTTTACATAAATATTGTACGTATACATTTTGTATGTATGGAGGCACCGACATAGTCTTGATTCTAGAGATATTTCTAGAGAATCTTTATCAGGGTGAGTTTTATTCGCGGTCCACTCGTTGCCGCTCGAGTTCACGAGTTTGGTAAAGACATGCTAAATAATATCTGAATCAAAAAAAATACAAAACTAATTACTTAATTAATATTTCAAAATGACGTAAAATTATATATTAGTGCTTTTATATAACTTTTTATATACTTTTATACACATAATTTTTATTATTGTGTTATGTTGTTATTTTATATATATCTCAGTTTAAGATTACAAAATATTATACACAATTTTTGAAATAATAGCATAGAGAATAAATTATATAGTAAATCAATTCGGTAAATCACCTATAATCCACCATGAATTATATTATGACACAAACATGTTTTTTAAATGCATTTATTTACATACCTAATTATACAGAGTATTCAAAACAATAATAAATTACATGTGAAACAGTTATGCCCGGCATTTCACTCAGCATCATGTGGCCCCAAAGTAAGCTGAGCTTGTGTTATGGGTACCACATGACTGATATACTACTTATATACTCTTTTACATATAAGCACCCAGACCCGAGACAAATACTTGCAGATCATAAAAGCATTTGTCCTGCGACGGGAATCGAACCCACAACCTTCTGCGTTTCAGCCGGACCTTAGCTTACTGCGCCATAGAGGTCGTCGATTGAAAACGATTTATAAATAGCTCAACTGATCCAAATCACCAAAGAGCGCCGTCCTCAAGATACTGGGTATTTTCGGTAGCCTTTATGCTACGTATTAATATTAAACAACAAACACAATGTTTTAAAAAAATGTCACATCACTACTTTAGCTAGGCCGTATCCCGCATGGTGCTTCGAAAAGGCAAAATATTAAACGTATTCTGATTCAGTATCGCACGAATGGTTTATAGAGTTCAGGATAATAATCCATTTATGATCTATGGTTTGTAAATTGAGTAAATGTAGTTACTTATTGTACAAATCCTAATACATGTCGATATTTTGTAACCACAGCAACAACAACGTGTTTCCCTGTTTTAAGAGTCTTTTGTTCTCTGCCAGATGAAATTTCATACATTATATCGATTATATGTAATCGATAATCGATATAATCGATTATTTGTTTGTATGAAGTGACATATCTCTTCTAAATGAATTATTTTTCTCGTGCAATTGCATTTTTTATTTAGTAATGTTATCGGAGTTTTAAGGAATAAATTATGGTTTCATAGCACAAGTATTAGCAATTGAAATATAAGTGTATTATATTGCAATCTGATTTGAACGACGAGGAATCTCAAGAAAGTTCTAAACAGCCATTCCGCGATGACGTTTAGAATGTACAAATGAAACGTTTATTTCAATTATTTACACGAGTCAATTTCCACTTTATTTAAATAAAATAACCAAAACTACGAATAAAACGAGAAATAACTAAACAAAAATAAATAATACAAGAGCGCAATGTTTGATTCAAAAAGCAGGTAAAAAAAATTTTTATGAAGTACCTAACTCATGATCAAATAAAATCTACATTGACAAAATGATCACAAGACAGATGCGATTAGAGAAAGGAGACGAAGGTTTAACCATAACGTGACGTTTAGAACCATTATCAAAACACAAAATTGTTTCTTCAATGTATGACTAACTACATAAGATAGGTACTATAATAATAATTAATGTATTGCGTAGTTTGTTATCAGTTCTGCGAACTATTATTATGGCCTGCCCATTGCCACTTCAACTTGCAAATTTTGAGCGCTACGTCGGCGACTTTGGTTCTTCTACGGATTTCCTCGTTGCGGATTTTATCACGTAGTGAAACACCCAACATAGCTCTCTCCAAAGTTGTTGTCTCTCTTCTCTTGGTAGAACCGATAGCTTCACATACCCTTCGAAGCTCAAAAACGCTCAGAAAAAAAGCCTCTTAGGTCACTTATCCACACTGACCATGCACAATGTGGCCATTGTTTATCTTTGAGGAACAAATAAGTGAAGTATAGTTGGGGAGTAAAAGTTCTCGAATGGCGGCCAAGGACATGAAAACGAAGCGTAGGACGACCCCCCACCCGATGGACTGACGACATTGTTAAGATCGCAGGACGTCGGTGGATGGAGAGGGCTTAAAAAGTGTTCTTCCTGGAAATCTATTGGGGAGGCCTATGTCCAGCATTGGACTTCGTAAAGGCTGATATGATAATATGATGATGATGTAGTATGTTATCGAATAGGTAGGTAGATACCCGTACAAACTTAATTGAGCGAGTGGATTATCACCATTCGAGAATGCGAATCATTCTAGAGTCATATAAGTGGTGAGACAATTGTAAAAAAATAACCTAAGTTAATTTATTTTAAACTCTTTAAAGTCAAAGTTCATGATTATTATCTGTCCATTTCTGAAATCTTCTAACAGGTTGGTATCATTTTTATCACCTTGATTATTATTATTTTTTATAGAAAGTTGTTTGTATGTGTCAATGTTTATCGTGTATGTCGATTATCATTAGAATAATATTTGTATATGCAATGTTTTTATATTAAGTAACTTTTAGTACACCGCCGTCGTTCTGTTTTTGTTTATCCTGTCCATCCAAAGGTTGGCTGGAAGAGATCGCTTTTAGCGATAAGGCCGCCCATTGTACAATTTTATTTATATTATTTCTTCTGTGTTCTTTTTGTGTACAATAAAGTGTTAATCTATCTATCAAACAAAAAGCCAAAGCAGCAGTAGGTACTGCTGTTGCGAGGCACATAAGCGTTACTTTCCATACCCTATACCCGTATAGCTAGTATAAAATATAAAATAAAACCTTAATGTTTCTTTTTTCTTCCTTTCTATAATGGCATCTGTCTTGTTGACAATTTTGCCAGTGTCAAGTGATTGTTTGGTTATAAAGTCTTAGTCGAGCGTCATTTGTCTATCCTAAACGTCATCGCGGAATGGCCGAATAGAACTCTCTTGGGATTTCTCGTCGTTCCCTGGAAAGTTCTAGACGGCCATTCCGCGATGACGTTTAAAAACAAATGACAAATGACAAATGACGATTGAGATTCGACTTAGACTTTATAATCAAACAATCACTTAACACTGGAAAAATTGACATCTTTATGACACATGTCGTTAACGAAGAACAATAAGAAGCTAGTTGTAATTTTTAACAGATTAACAATTTTTCGTAGTATTACGACTGCATTTTCATTTGGTCGGCCACAGAAATCCTTTAAATAAAACACAAACTGCATTAATTAAAATAAACCACTTATAAAAATAACAGCTTAGACTGTAACAAGGCATAAAAACAGAGTTTTACTATACAAGCTAGAATATTCAGCTGGTTCAGTCAGTTCCTACAAACTAACTATTTGAAATTCTAGAACACACACGTAGCTACCATTTTTTTTGACCCAGGAATATCCTTTATGGATACCACCTGCCCAAGAAGGGCGAGGTGGTTATGTGGGAGTCTCCGCCTGGAACAAAGGCGGTATACCCACTAAAAACTTAACCTGGGATGAGTCCCTCATCCACCTAGGCGGGACAAGATGGGGTCGCTCTAGCATTCACCATCTCGCCCCGGTGGTTGGCCCTGATAAAGGCCCTTTCTCCTATGGAGAGGTAATCTTACTCATACCAAGGTCACTCCTCGTGCCCTCATGCAGGGTAGACACACGTACTTACCCAACTGTCTCAACTACCCAACTGCCAAAGTCAAAGTCACAACATGTTTTATTCAATAAAATCACAAGGACCACTTTGAATAGTCTTCTTACATGCTAGTTAATCTGGATTCCGGTTCCTCCTAACCCCAAATCAAGAAGAATCCAGCAAGAAACTCGTCTGTTCTTAACACTTTTATGTATGATCCTTGGCAATATTGCAACGGATGCCAAGTCGAGTTGGAACAGATTCATCCCAAACTTTTTGTCATCTAAATAATCTGTTATTTTATAATATTATTTATGAGATTCTGGATCATACACACAAAATAGAGATGGGTTTCAGCAAAATACTGACCTTCATAGAATCAATACTATAGAATACTATAGAATATTTCTATAGACACAAATTATACATCCCTAAGTTTAGGATGAATTGGCACCTAAAATCACCTAGTATGTAAGACGTTTCAAAGTTATCCTTGTGATTGTATTGAATAAAGTTTCTTTTGACTTTGACTTTGACTTTGATTATTATGTTTTTAAATTTGCCAATCCACAAGTCTAGCACGTCCAGCGTACACTTTGCTCTATAAAAGACAAACCATTGATTGAACTTGTGTGCTGATTTATCAAATAAATCTATTATCTATCTTCAATAGATATTGATTTTGTTGTAGGTGTAATATAAGTATACTATGGTCTGCCCGCAGTAAAAAATATCATAAATATATACTGTTCCAGGACTTGACCTTCTATCCGAGTCACATAATTAGCTAGCGTGGAGCTTAATTATGATCTGCCCTTGTCATTTCAAAGAATAGAGGTGGCAACATATTTAGGTAAACATTTCATTGGCTAGTGTGTGTTTATAAAATATACCCTACATCCATATCAAATAATAAATACACACACTCACATATATAATCTTTCACGTTTATTAGGAAAAACCATACATACTCTTATAACCTTTAACGTGAATTGTCTACTTATTTATAAGTTGTTAAAACTACGGAAGCTCACTTTTACACCCACAATTAAAACTACGGATGCGATTGGCGCTGGTACGAAAAGAATAGTGTGATATAGAGGACTATTCACCGAGAGGAGGTGAATATTGGTCAATTTAATAGATAAATAAAATTGTTGAACGAAAACAGTAATTTTTGGCGATTACTGTTCGCATCTACCTAATCACAAACGCTTGGGGCTTGGGGCTAAACAAATGCTTCTATAAATTCATTTTGAAAAACATGGGTTTTGCTCACGTATTATTTTGTCGATGGAGGAACCAACAATGCTTCGATTCATCTAGAGAATTTCATCAGGGTGAGTTTGATCCGCGAGTAAATCCCGTGTTTTTGTATAGAACAACTCACAAAAGTTTTGAAAGTGCTCTAAACATTGAAAGAAGTAAACCAGCTGTACTGCCTCAATTTAGTGGTGAGAAAACCACCATCCTATTACCGGGGATTAAATGAATCATTTTTCGCTCCTTAAATTTTCCGCCTTCTTAAACCAGGCTCAGTAATGACGTTTACAGCCAACAATGACGTCATAAAATGAAACCGTGCCGTAATATCTTTAGATTTCGTTACACCTGAGCTGGGTAGGTACTGTCGACTCTCGATTTAAATATGTGTGTAGTTGGGAAGAATAAACGACATAATACTTTATCATCAGGAAAGATTGTAAACCATCGCCAAATAAATAAAATAAATAAATATAATGAGTTATGTTTATAAGTCAATTTTGTCAAAAAGTACCTAGTCTCTAGCCTTTTCCTAGGATGATGCAATTCTGCCTGCATAATTATATAACTAATTTTATAGAATCACAAGCGGAACACTTAAACCTCTTGCAATTATCCTCAGTCAAAACCATACGATCACGTCTCTTACCATTATCACATCATTAAGACTTGCTTGGCGGGCAATCCTACTGACGGCCCCAGAACGCGATAACGCGATAACCAAGCTGTTCGACAGCTGTACCACATTGGCACTAATGAAAGGCGCTGCACCGCGCACCTAACCGCAGAATTGCAAATTGCAACTTTGAAAAAAGTCAAAGTCAACTAAGTCCACTTGTGTTTTAGTTAGGTACTTCTTTACGCTCGGCTGGACGGATTTGGATGAAACAAGGTATAGATACAGATGTTTCCCTGAAATTACATTATAGGCTACTTGTTCTCTAAGTACCGTACAAGCAGATAGTCTAAAATAAAAAATTAATAAAGCCCCAGGCGCTGTAACAAACATAATCGAACGCAGAGCAACATTATCAGGTTATCAATTTCAGTTCACGGAGCTGCGTGTATTGCGTCGCGGGAACAACCGATAGATTGTGTTGCGATATCGGATATTTGGTGGTGTTTTTTACAGGTGACAGCGGATTGTTGCTAATGGAAAACAGGAATAAATTTGCTAAGCGCATGTAACTAAGCATAGTAAAGGCTTCCAAAGTCAGTAGTAAGAATAAGTAAGTGTGATCGGTGGTTAGGTGCCCAACTAATTCAACACGATCTAGTAAGCCAAAGAAAAAATAATAAATCGTTTTTTTTATTGTTTACATATGACTTTTATTCAAAATCAAATAAAGCTTTTCATGCCGGGGAAATTTCATCATATATCTAACCATTTTAAACAAATAGCAGTTAAGCCGGTCGAGGAGGGGATGGGAGAGAGACACTGACCATAATCAAAAAAGGCCATTTCAATGCTAAATATTTCTTAAACGAATTGTGTCCAAAAGCTGTCTTAAAAATAGTGTAATATCTTTAAAGGTCCTATCCAACGATATGCCACACGATGTGGTAGACAAATAAAAAAAAAACACCCACTATAAATGTAGGGAAGGTGCCTCTAAAAAATATGATTTTATAACTTTATAGGGACCACCACATATTTATTACAGTGCAAAGTTTAATTACATCAAGAGTCTGCAAGCAAGACATTTGATCATGGGCGGCTAGACAGACAGACAGACAGACAGACGCACATAACTAAACTAAAAAGGAATGAGTTAATGAGAACATTCTTTATTGTTGGTAAACCATAAAACTAGATATTTAAATATTTGTTAACAAAAACAACACAACATGCTCAAGATGACAATTTCCAAGCATTGGTAATTGAGGGTCTCTAGTTGAGAATGATTTTTAAACAAAAATAATTTTATGCATTATCAGCGTTTAGCTGAAGGTGTATTTTATTCGAAACTTTGACAGGTTTTCCAGACTAGAAGTACCTGATAGCGCATGGCTTTTTGAGGTTACAAGTTAGTTGTACTTTTTTATTTTATTTTATTTGGGAGAACAAAAACAACTAAATTACCTACAATATCACTAAATAATTATGTGACAATTCTTAATCCAATGAAGCCATCATTAATTTATACAACTTAAACTAAAGAAATTAGTGGACATTTTTGAACAATAAAAGAAAAATAAAACATAAAAAATAAAACATACTTAATGATACACAAAATAAAAACAGATATTTAACACTAAGCGACTTAAAAAGTATGCGAAGCTTGCAGTTGGTACCTAACTGTGGTACCTAACTTGAATTTAGAAAGAAAAAGGTCAAAATTTAATATCTCTGTTTAAAAAGTTGTTGTTATAAGATCGACTGACAAAAGCATTTGAAGAATAATTGGTTCGGGTTGTGTGAGGCTGGAAAAGGTAATGTATTCTAGGTATAAAAGGTAATGTATTCTATTTTTTATAAAAATATCTAATCACGTTCTGTTACCCTCTCAAGCAATGATAATAAAACAGGTGGAGATAACCCTATTTAAAGCGGATTTATATTATTAGTGTTTATAAAATTGTTTTTCTATTTTCTGTATTAAATAAATCTATATAGAAGTTATATTTAGGGTTCAACACAAAGGAGGCATATTCAAGAGTAGATAAAAAACTATTATGACTATATTGTTATTAATAAATGCAAGCAAGAAGTTTAGACCAGACATTAAACGAAAAGGTTATGACTTGAGACACACATTAATCGCGATACGAAACAATAGCCCATACCAGGCTCTGATTAAGTGGTGCCTTGCTCATTGTAAGGTACCTTAAACCGGTGATATAACCAAGGTCAAAAACCAAGACAAGCGAAACCAAATTTGGGTATACTTATAGTACCATCAATGTCACATTTGAATAATAATAATAATGTTTATTAAGAAATTTACATGGTACAATAACATCAAATAACAAAATTCAAAATATTATTTAGTTAAAGGTATAATACGAGCCTGAACGAATATAATCATGATAATAGATAGTGGTAATAGTGGTAAGAGTACCACTGTGAGCAAACGGTATTTTGTCTTTTTTTTTTCTTTTAAATCCCAGACATTTCACACATCATCATCTGGCCCCAAAGTAAGCAGAGCTTGTGTTATGGGTACCACATGACTGATATACTACTTGTAATTTTTTCTTTTGTAAATACATACATATTATACATAGAAACACCCAGACCCGAGACAAATACTTGCAGATTATGCAAACATTTGTCCCGCGGTGGGAATCGAACCCGCAACCTTCTGCGTCTCAGCCGAACCTTAGCCCACTGTGCTACAGAGGTCGTCTTTACAAAGAATATTTATGTAAATAAATAAATATCGGTCGCCAATGCACTCAACACCATCTAGCTCTAAACTAAGCGTAGTTTGTTATATAAGGACCAGATGACTGATTGAACAAACTCATATATTTTTAAATACATAGATACTTATGATACCAACCTAATGTTTTTCCTAGCCAATCGAACCAGCAACCTACAGCGCAGAAGGCTGAGCTACTACCAACCAACTTGACAGGCGAATCTTTATTATTAAGTTTCTTAGATTATTATTATTTTTGAATGTACTACGGATAAGAAAGTATAGTATAGACGACCTTTGTGATGCAGTTGACTAAGGTCCGGCTGAGATGCAGAAGATTACGGGATCGATTCCCGCCGGGGAACAAATGTTTGTATGATCCGTAAGTATTTGTCTCGGGTCTGGGTGTTTCTATGTATATGTATGTATTTGCAAAGAAAAAGTATATATGTTGTATGTAAGTCATGTGGTACCCATAACACAAGCTCTACTTACTTTTGGGCCAGATGATGCTGTGTAAAATGTCCGGGATTATTATTATTATAGTATTCGCTGTGGTTCTATTAACGTAATTGTACAACGGCAATAATCAACGGTCATAAACAGTTTTCGTAAAATACTACACATCTAGTATTTTACGTTAGGCTAAAACTATGTATTTTTAATATTAAAAGACAGGTACAAATAATATATCTGGATATCAAGAAGGTATCTAGTTATGAATAGAACAAGCCATTCCAGCCTAAGGTGCATTCCCACAGGTTTTCGATCGACGTATCGAAACTATTCTCGTAGACCTAGACCGTCTGATTTATGCGTTGACGGACGACACGCCAGCGCCCGGCGATAAATATAATTGTACCGCGGTGACCCACCCAGGGAGCAAGTGTGTAAGGGTCGTTTCAGATGAAGCAACTCGCGATTGCAAGGTTTTTTTTTTCTGATGATGATATTAATACCATTTCACTTTCAAAACTTTCGTGAGTTGTACAATACATTTTGATAAACACGGGCTTTACTCACGTATTAATTTGTCGATGTAGGCACCGACACTGTTTCGATTCATCTAGATCTTCATTCCTGAAGCGTCTAGATTCTAGACGGTTACCGTGTGCGAGCCGTGAACTCGAGCGGCAACGAGCGGATCGAGGATCAAACTCACCCGATGAATATTCTCTAGATGATTCGAAACAGTGTCGGTGCCTCCATCGACAAAATAATATGTGAGTAAAGCCCGTGTTTATCAAAATGATATTAATACTTTCTGTATGAGTCTGTGGCCAAAATGATAATTAAACCTTAAATCTCGAATTTGTAATCGTCAGCAGATGTATTATGATGGTCTTCTGTGGTGCAACTAGTGACTAGTAAGAGGAAAAGCGATAGGTTAATTCCCGAGATAAATATTTTATAGGTAGGAATACAACAATACAGATTAACTAGAAATAACGCAACTTGAGAAATTATGGTCGTTCTAAATCTAAAGGATTCCTTAAGAATTTAGACAAATAAAAACAAACCTCAGGGCTGTAATCACATGTAAACACCTCTTATTTTACCCTGTATTTATTAGTCACATATCCCATAACCACCTTTTTACTTAGCGCTAAAGTATGCTCTGTTCTTGTCATTTCAATGTAAATGAATACAATGGCAACATATTAAATCAACTCATTAGTTAATGATTATAAGAAAGACCATTATCTTAAAGCAATAACAATAATACAACGTTTGTATGTATATACCTTTACAACCAGTTGTTGTACGAGCAGCGAACCAGGAAGACGGCTACATCAAACAAACGCTGTCCGTCGATTTTGCAAAATTGTAGCAAAATCCAATCAACAATATATCTATTATACCTAAAAACGAATATCTAAATCCTTCATAACTTTTATCTTTTCTTGAAATCATACTTTAGCAAGAGTACATCTTTCAGATACCACTATTATACCAGTTATTATAGATACCAGTTCAATTCTTCAAATTTAGTAGGTGTTGTGTAAAATTATAAAATATAAATAATAACTAAATATTATTATTGTCAGCCGACACTGTCCCACTGCTGGGCAAAAGCCTTCCCCCATTATCTCTATTCATCCCTCTCCCGCGCTAAGATGGTCCAGTTGGCATGAAATTTGGAGAGCTCGTCCTTCCACCTGGTTCACGGTTTGCCGCGACGTAGTCGTCGTACCGTATCAGGGAACCACGCCAAACTGACCACAGTTTGGCCTACTGGTCTCCCGATATGTGGTAGAGATGATCAGCCCATTTGATCTTAGTGGCTTTTGTAGCTATATCGGCTATCTGTATTCTTGAGCACCGCTCGGTGTTGCGTATCCGATCTGTTTCACTTTTACTCCGAGGTTGCTGGTTGCTGCGCTCTATTGCATGTTAGCAAACCTTAGACATAAACTTTTAGATGTTGGTCAAAGACCAGATCTGCACACCATTTGTGAGAACGGAGAGGATGAGTACGTCCATCGATTTGCTCTTGAAAGTTAGAGGTCTCCTTTCATCATGTTGCCCATGGACCAATAGCTCTTCCAAGCATTATTAGCTCGCCGAGCGAATTCCTTGTCCTGCCTGAATTCGAAGGAAACTATTTGGCTCAGGTAAATGTACTCCTGGACGTATGCTAGCTGTTCTGCATTTACCGTTACACAAGTCTCAACGCGCTTAGTCATAAGCTTGGTATTTATCCTATTCATTCTTAACCCAAAATCAAGACTTGCGATACTGAGCTCTTGTAGCATCGTTTATAGCTCCAAAGCTAAAAGAGAAAAAAATACTATGTCGTCGGCGAAGTGAAGGTTTGTTAACCTTACTCCGCCAACCGCAATCCCTAGTCTTTCCCAGCCAGCCAGCCGCCAGCTTACTGAACAACTCCTCGAGGGCACTGGTGAACATTTTGGGTTGCACTGTTTTACTCCTTTTGCTTTGTTATTGTAAAAGATGGACCAGAATAAAATAATTTTATTGAGGCTGTACTATTGTTATATTTTTTTTTGTATTAAGTTTATGCGAGTAGATTCTATATGCTGATTTTTAAAAGCATCGAAACACGGCAAAATGAGTCACACTGTCATACGCCTATCCACAAATGCGAAAAGCTGTGGTATGTTGCTTTAGTTGGACTTTTTAAAGAGCCGATAGAGTGCTTGCAGGTGGCCAGAAATGCGGTGTTCGATGACTTTAATGAAGGCTTTATATAAATGTGAAATGAGGCTGATTAGCCAGTATTTCGATATATCACTTTAGTCTCCCTTTTTATATAGTAAATTTATATTCAGACCAGCAGAAGCGATCTGGAAATTAGCTTGTTTTAAGTTGAAAATATATGTTATGTGAGGTAAAAGTGCGTATTCTCGTACTTTGAGGGCTTCGGTGGTTATCCCACCGTATCCCGTATATCCTTACCAGTTGATCGGTTGTATTTTATTTGTGTGAGAACCTTGTGGATCTTAAGGTCTGTTATAAAACTAAACATAGTATTTAATAAATTTTATACATAATATATTCAGTTTATACCAATATTATATTCGGAAACACGAACGTCGCCGTGGCGTCGAATTACAATTGTTTATTTATTTATTTATTTACTTTAATTAACACGGCACAATACCAATTACATTAATTAAACATAATAATATTCAAGAGAAATAAAAAAAATTCACAAACAAATAAATTTTTAAAAACAGTCGATGAAAATAGTAATAATACTAATAATGATCAAATCGAGACAAAATAAATTAAACACAATTTTACAATTAATAATCTTAAAAATATAAAAATTTTAAAAATACAAAATGTCGGGAGCAATATAACCAAATACACATACAAATTAAGAAGAACGCTCATAGAAACATAAACAATCAGTCAATACTTTAGACCAAGCTATCAGCAAAAAGGTCATACTCAGGGTTTATGTCTAAAAGAGCGTTAAGCGCGTTAAGAACACGTGGGATGGAGGAGTTAGCTCCAGCTACCGTCCGGCACAACGGTACGGCAAACTATCTGTGCTTCCGACTCCGGCAATAATTGTTTGGGACGCAGGTAATAATTGTAATGCAGGCAACTGTGTTTATAGCAATGTTAAGTGCACACAGTAATGCCGCGCAGAAATTATAATATGGTGACACTGCAAAAATGATTAAGCTATTTCTTTTTTAGTTTATCAACACTACACTACAACTATATATTTGATAAGAGCTCCTACGTCATCGTTAAGTCCAGACAAATTACTGGCATTTTTTTAAATACTTGCACTACCTTATCTGAGTACGCATAACAATAATTCCAATCTATAGATTGGTTTTTGATTAAAACTATTATATAAGATAGCATTAAATATGATCAACTATGATAATTCGTTTCAATACAGTGAAATCCACATGTAAAATGAATCAAAAATTATATTATTTATTATATTTAGCAGCAATTATAGCTACTTCAGCTGCAAAGAGCTATGATGGGTTCAAAGTGTACAAAGTGGTTATTAAAACTGTTGATGACTTAAACGTTGTTAAAGATGTGCAAAGTAAAAATATTGGTGAATTTTGGGAAGACCATTTCGATGTGGACCATGAGGTGAAAATAATGGTGGCACCTGAAAGGCAATCCACGTTTTTGGAGGTGCTGAAAACGGCTAAAGTGGAAGTATTTGAAGTAATTAATGATTTGCAAAGGTAGGTGTAGAGTTATGAATGTTTTTTAAAATTTTTTTTCTTCGAACACGCAATCGCTTATAATACTAAAAGCGAGATGGAGAACCAACGCAACCTTATTGCAAATAAAAATAAAATAAAAAAGCCTTTGTCTTCCCCAAGGAACTTGTATAAAATCATACTTACAATAATTGTATTCCCACTGGACAGTTGCGATTGCGGGGTTATTTCACGCCGCAGGACAAATGTTTGCATGATTTGTAAGTGTTTGTCTTGGGTCTAGGTTTTTCTATGTATAATTTGTATCTATTCACAAAAGTATACAAGAGTTATATCAGTCATATGGGGAAATGTTCGTCATTATTATTATTATACAACAGAAAGAAACTGTACATAACTAACAAATGTAATAAAAGTTGAGTACTTATTCACGGGTGGTATGGGCTCTTCCGGTAACTGTATCATTAAAATTCCAGGTTGATAAATGAACAAATGAAACCAGCCAATGTCAGGACCACAGATGCCTTACTCTCTCACAACTGGAACCAGTACCACAGCCTAGAGGAAATCTACGACTGGCTTGACGAGCTCGCTGCTGCATACCCCAACATCGTCAGCACATTCTCCTTGGGAAGATCATTTGAAAACAGAGAAATTAAGGTATTCTATTTATAAATTAAAGTTGCTTGCCTTTCGATCTTTTATGGAATACCTTTCGGAGAATGTGCCCAGGGATAGCATTAATTTAATTGAATTAATTCCAACATCACATTTTCACAACAAACCTACCGCTCAGTACCATCCATACTTTTTCAGTCCACCACCCTTACGAGCAAAGCTCTTTGCTTCCACGTTTATATTGCGTACAGCCAATGATTAGAAAACTTTGCCGTTGTCTGTCTATTTCAAAACAACAATCTGGGTCTCTTCAAGTCAAGAGTAAATAGGTGACTTCTAAAGCTTCGTGCCCCATCGACGGCCGCATCGTCGCTTGCCACCTGGCGAAATGTACATTCGGTGGCAGTTAATATATACAGTATTAACTGTCACCGAATGTAGCTTGTATTATTCTGTGTAACAGTTAAAAATAGGTTAGTAAACTTATGATACCTCACCTGGTGCATTAAAGGTCTGGTCGTAGTGGCCTCGTCTGCCGAGCCTATGTTTGTGTGTTTGAATCTCGTCGTGCAGCAATGGGTTTTGCTATTCTAAAAATGTATGTGCGTCATACCAGTACTCTCAAACGGTGACGGAAAACATTGGAAAGAAACCGGCATGTCGTTGAACCTAAAAAGTTTCAAACGTATGTACTAAATGTGCAAAAGGAGCCTCTGAGGCGCACTTTAATCCTTTCACCACACTGGTTTAAAATAACTAGTGACACGATAAGAAGAAGATACCTTACTTTGGTTTTATTGTTTTTGTGGGAGGGCTCGTTAGGAATGAACCCCCATATAGCCAAGACGACCACGTTGTGATAATTTAGTCTGCTAAAAAAATTCGTACAGCAAATATCTTATGTTCGACCGATGCGCATTCATAGTAAAAATACTTTGAACGGTCATTAAACCGTCTAATGACATAATGCTAAATCATGTTCGTGTTCTCTGTAGGTAAACATAGTATGAACCGTCATAAGACCAGGATCAAGGCCTTTTGGCAGTTTATAAACTACGTCACCAAGCTTGGCATCTGCCTTGATAATCTTACAAGTAACTAATTTTGAAAACGCGGTGGGCTCCTGTTCCCCACGGGCCCAGGATCTTGACTCCAAATAAGTAAATACTTGTCTCAGTAACTTAATATTTGTTTTTGACGTGACAACGTCTAATAAATCGATGAACGCCGGCTGCACGCACGAAAAAGGATGACTCATTGTCCCGTTACGATCGAAAGAAGAGCGCACGTTGTCACGTTAAACTATAGTCCGTAAACCGACTTTACAGACAACCAATTTTTTTTTTCATTTCACAGGGTGTTATCCTTAACTACAGACGTAACCAGAACACAACACTGATCGGCATGATAGAGGGGACTCTTCACGCTAGAGAATGGATCTCAGCAGCAACTGTTACCTGGATTATAAAAGAGTTCTTGACCAGCACCGACCCTGAAGTCAGAGCTCTAGCTGAGAACTTTGAGTGGCACATTTTCCCTGTTGTCAACCCAGATGGATATTCTTATACTTTTACTAATGTAAGTATAATCGATTGTTATAGTGATGGGCTTTATCTATGGTACATACGTAAACCCTATTCGAATTCAGATCTGCCGGGCGATTATGGAACTCTGATACTATCAAAACATTGATTACTAAAAGCTTTTAGTGACTATTTATGAATTGGTATAACAGAAGTTTCATGTGGATTGTAACACATGTTGTCATATGAATAGAAACTGAGGTAGAAACCGAATACATATTATTACATACATACATACGTAATACCAATCCTATAAATAATGCCTATAACAGACAGCGCCTTATTTTTAAAAAGAACACCAACAATCAGTAAGACAATGTCGTACGAGCAAAGATTAAGATAGTTTTATGAATCACGAAGTAATTAAAAAGATTTATTGGAAAATATGTTGTTAAATGTATATTGTAGTTGATTGCAATTTTAAGGGTCCTAAAAAGCCTAGATGATGTTAATGATGAGTGCTTCTCAGTCATCATCGTGTTGTCCTTATCCCACACTATATGCGGTCAGCACTTTTGAGTATATAACATACAATCAGTCATCTGGTTGCCAATGTACAAGCTATGCTTAGTATGAGGCTAGATAGTGCAGTGTATAATTGTCCAGTAACATGTATTAGTTAGTTCACTTTCAAAACTTTCGTGAGTTGTACTATACATTTTGATAAACACGGGCTTTACTCACGTATTATTTTGTCGATGGAGGCACCGACACTGTTTCGATTCATCTAGAAAATCTTCATCAGGGTGAGTTTGATCCGCGGCCCGTTCGTTGCCACTCGAGTTCACGGTTCGCACTCAGTGCGAACCGTGAACTCGTATGTATTAGTTAAATATATTAATAGATAAATAAAGTGGTAAATTCTATCACACACAACACCATCTAGTCAAAAATTAAGCATAGCTTGTATTATGGTGACCAGATAACTAATAGAATACAGAATACTTATTTATTTCTAAATACATGCGAACTTATGATACTTTATAATACCCAGACAATGAACAAACATCTTTATTCATCACAAAAATGTTTCTCGTGGGAAGGAATCGAACCCTCAACCTACAGTGCAGAAGGTAGAGTTACTACCAACTTAGCTGACAGGCCAGTCAGTTATTGACATTTATTTTGTTTATAAGTATGATCGACTGTTACGTAGGTGAAATACATTAAGGAAGTATGTATACAGATTATTAATTATGCTTTTGTTTCTAGAATCGCATGTGGAGAAAAAACAGAAACGTGCACAACTTCAAAGCTTGTCCCGAAGGAGTCGATGATGACATGAGCAATGGTGTTGATCTGAACAGAAACTTTGATTTTATGTGGATGTGTAAGTTTTTTTTGCAACACAAAACAAACACATAGATAATATTGACTTTATATGTATATTTTTATATCTTTTTATATTTTTAGCTACCGGAGCATCAAATGACTCCTGCACCAACACCTATGCTGGCCCAAGCGCAGCGTCTGAACCTGAAACTAACGCGATCGCTCAGTACGCACTGAACCTTCATAGATATAGCACAGGGCGGCTGATCTACTACATTGCTTTTCACTCATATTCCCAGCTGATCATTATCCCGTATAGTCATCTCAGCAGCGGCACTGATAGTGGGCGGCCGGACAATTATGGAGATATGGTAAGTAAGAATGAAACCGTTTTATTTGTTTTTCCAGCAGTTATAACAATTATATAGTAATCGTGAATGATTGAATACTCATAAGTTTGATTTCTGTTTTCAGTATGAAATTGCTCAGCGAGGTAGACAGGCAATATTTGACAGTAACGGCACAAATTATAGAGTTGGTGTTTCCGCAGAAGTTATGTGTAAGTATATTATATTAATCCATAATGTAAAGTACCTGAATGACCGAGCTTTGCAGTTTAAAACACGGATAAGAAGATGTTTTCTAAAAATGAAACCTAGATAGATCGATGGATTGCCCAAAGGCCCCTGCATACTAAATTTCATGAAAATCGTTGGAGCCGTTTCCGAGATTCAGATTGGCTTGTATAAAGGTATTAGATTAGATAAATAGATAAATTAGATAGATAATGACAAAATATGAAAAAGATTAGCTGGAAACAACGAATTATTTCTTAACAAAAGTGCATCTTGGCACGATCAATAGTCAGACAGCAAGCCCAAATGAGTTTTATCTCAAAATATTTCAGTTTTCTTTTAAAACGTAATCTCACCTTTCTTCTTTAGCTCCTCTAGATTTTTAGTGGCCATAATTGCTGGTTTATGTTTATACCTGGTTGCCGTTTCAAACGCCTTAGATAACTCAAATGTTTCACATGGTTGTTATTAATAGTATTGATTGTTTTGTAGATTTCTGTAAACAAACGGATTTCTGACTGGTTATTGCTATTTCAGACCCAATGAGTGGCACCAGCTTCGATTGGGTAAAAAACAACACTAACGTGCCAGTTTGCTATCTGTTTGAACTCAGAGATCTAGGAGAGTTTGGATTTCTCCTCAATAAGGAACAAATCATTCCAACCGCAGTGGAGATCATGGACGGTCTGCTTGCAATGGATAGGACTACTAGGGACATAGGATATTATGAAGCAGGAAACTCTTCCACTAGGAAATCAGTTTCTATGGTCCTGTTTGGTATTATGGCATTTGCACTATTTCATTAAGAAGTGATTGTGAATAAATTGACAAAGGTGATATTAATATCATAAAGTATTCCAAGTGCGTCTATTTGAAACACTATGTTCTGGTTCATTTGTCAGTGAAATTTCTATAAAGCCTACGTTGTTTCACATTTGAAATCCAATATTAACTGGGCTTCCACTATCATGTTACCTAGTTGTATATTCAAACTGATAATACAATTATAAGGTAAATTTGTCAATGTTATAATTATTTTATATACTAACCTCGTTTTTTATTAACTTTTATTTTATCAACTAATACCTAACGTAGTTTTAGTAAGTAGGTATATCGATAGTCTTTATCAAAAGCGTGGTCAAAAGTAATTTGTTATCTCTATCATTGATTACAATATCTAAATACTTTAGATTAATTGTTTATCAAATAAACCTAAAGTAATCCATTTTATATCATTTTAACACTTAATAATTAAGTATTGTTAAACACACCGGCCTAAAAGCAGTCATAATGAATTTTAAAGAAGTGCTCTTAACTATTGCTCTAATAACAACAGTTCACGCAGAGTACAAAAGTTATAGAAACTACAAAGTGTATAAAACAGTACCAGAATCAGAGAAAGAAGTAGAATTTTTCTTAGAATTGAGAACGGCTGGATGGCTTTTCTGGAGTGATAATATCTCGGTCGGCGGTGATGTTAGGGTAATGGTATCCCCAGAACAGCAAAAAGAGTTTGAAGATCTACTGTTAATATCTGGAATATCCAGTCAAGTTTTAATCCAAGATGTTCAAACGTAAGTACTTAGGTTATATAAGCTATTAACAATATGATCTTTATAACTACGATCTAGTATTGTGGGATTTGGAATCTTTTTTTTATAAATGTCTTAAAGTTTTCAGATACGAATGTGTTTTTAATAAATTAACTTCAAAACATTGGATATCAATAAAATATTGACTTTTACTATCCATCAACTTTAAACAATTTTCAGGCTCATAGACGATCAACTTCGCCGACCATCAAACGTAAGCCGTAATATTGGTGACTATTCATGGAACTATTACCAAAGCTTAGAAGAAATCAATGCTTGGCTTGATGATGTTGTCGAAAAACATTCTGACGTAGTCAGAATCGTGACAATTGGACAGTCTGTTGAAGGTAGAGACATACGGGGAGTTAGAATAGACTTTAAGAAACAAGACAATTTTGTCATAGGCATGATAGAAGGTGGTATTCATGCAAGAGAGTGGATATCACCAGCTACCGTTACATGGATTATCAAAGAGTTTTTGGAAAGCGATGACCCGAACGTGAGGCAACTGGCAGAAAACATTGTATGGGATATATTTCCTGTTGTGAACCCTGATGGTTATGCATACACTTTTACTAATGTAAGTATTGGCTTTATTTTAACGTGTTCTATTGGTGTATTTATATGTAACATTAACATTTTTTATGAAATTAAAAATGATGAAACTAAATTATTTTTGAGATAACCTACATACATTATTTATATAGATAGGTAAATTGATACTATAATACAGTATTTTTGTTAAATTAGAACAGAATGTGGAGAAAAAACAGGAACACGGCTAATTTTACCAATTGCGGCCAGAACATTGACATCAGCAATGGAATCGATCTGAATAGGAACTTTGGTTTCATGTGGATGAGTGAGTTTGATGTATAATAACCTATTAAATAGAAGAAAGGTCTGTAAACTAACTTTTTACTATAAATATTTCCCTAAGAAAATTCTGATAAATTTCAACTGCATTGCACCAAAGTTCACATAATGAATGGGTAATGGGAAAATATTTACTATGTTATTGCAATCAGTCAAAAGAATTGATATTACCACTAATAATCATTAATTATAATAATAAGTAGGTAAATTTACACAATCAAAAGATAATTTTATCTTAATTCTCATTACAGCAATCGGAGCCTCTCAGAATCCTTGCGCAGAAACCTTTGCTGGCCCAACTGCCTTCTCCGAACCAGAGTCTCTGGCCATTGCCAACCATGTGAGATATCTGCAACAGCAAGGCAATCTGGTGTACTACTTTGCGTTCCACTCTTATACACAACTTCTGCTTGTGCCGTATAGCCATGTCGGAGGGGCTGGTGTGTTGCAGGCACATAACTATGGAGATATGGTATGTTACGTTTATTCCATCACCTATTTATTCCACACCTACTGATATTATTAACTAAGACACTCCTGCGACCAAAAACCAGAAAACCGGAATGTAAAAGAATCGTCGGTAAACCTAAGGACAGAACCTTTATATCATTAATGTTCTCCAAGTCTTGTTAGTGGCAACATAGTACCTATCAGCGTATTTTACACCCAAAAACAGAGTAGATTTAATGTAAATGAGACCTTTATATATGCCTAAAACACATGGTGAATAAGAAAATTTAATAAACTATAAACTGACATCATCTGAGCTGAATTTGTGTTGTATAAACTGAACCATTTCATTAAAAAGCCAACCTTAGCGCCAATTAAGACATGATTGATTTTTCTGTTGCCCCGATTTTTATTTTATTGCTAGGCATTCAAAAATTGACTCAATTCAATTTGTTTGCAGTATGAAATCGCTATCAAAGGGATGGACAAGCTGAGAGCGAAACATGGCACCAATTACAATGTCGGAACTTCCGTTGACATTCTTTGTAAGTAAAACAACAAAACTTTATGCAAGCTGGCTAAAAACCTTTTTTTAGTTACATACTTGTTTATGTTTATCTTGTTGTAAACCGACTATTCTTAAGTGTGTCCTAATTTTAACATAACAATACCCTATGAAGTTAATTTACTACGATACTATCTTTAAATAAATTATCATAACTTATAAACTCTCTTTTTTAGCCATAATTAGACTATTATCCATTACTTTAGATAGAAAACAAAGTTTAAATCACTGAACGCAAATAAAGTGCCCTAAAATCAGGCGTCGTCTTTATCCTCTTCGTTGGATAGCCATAGCCATAATAATCCAATGGGGTATAATATTTCTAATCAAATAATAACGCTAGTTTTTTTTCCTAATAAGTAGTCGATCTGTGCATGGCTTAAATATTTCGTAAATATGGACAGCCAGTTAAATTAACATAAAAGCACTCTTTAAGCACGAGCGATTTGTTTAAAAACAATAACTGCTCGGCAACTACTTCAAACAAACTTAAAACAATTATTTTTCTAAATTGTTCCATATCGCGAGGTATGGGTTGACGGTGTCTCTTAACAATTCTACAATTTCTTCACAAATTTCATCCGACATCGTAAATTTATTTATATTGTTGGCAGATGTTGATTAATTTAAAGCATTATATGATGCCGATACACTAAAAATAATTTGACAAATTAATGTTTCTTCGTTATAAAATATATCTTTACCAATTTTGCAACTGTCATTATGACTGAAAATTATGTGTTTCTTTTTAGATGCCGTAAGCGGCTCAAGCTTTGATTGGGTTTACGGTGTGGCAAACGTTCCTCTTGTCTTCATGTTCGAACTCCGTGATGTTGGACAATTTGGGTTCCTTCTACCAAGAGAACAGATCATCCCCAACAATGAAGAGGTCATGGCTGGTCTGATTGAGATGGACAGAGTTAGTAGACAGATGGGTTATTACGAGTATAACGTGAACAGTTCAAGCAGATTGGGACTGAGTGTCGTGCTGTTAGGTTTAGCTATGCTCTTTGCGTAGAATAAAACTTATTAGAGCAAGTAGATAGTGATTTTCTTATACAACTGGCTAATGTTATAATTTATGTAGTGTATTTGTTACAATAATAAGCAACATTTAGAGATAAGTACTCGTACATAAAATAAAACAAAAAACAACTAACGTGGCTTTTTATTGATTTGTGTTGTGAATGTTGTTAATAGTTTTGATTCCTATAACATGTTCATTTAAGCAATGCAAGCAATGTACTCGTAGCAACAATAAATTGCTAACACGCATTATATTTTTAATTATTAATCTCTCAGGTATAATAAGTTACAAGAATTAACATCAACAACTGATCTAACTACCACTGTTAAATAAGGATGTTAATGTTCAGGGGCTTATTTAGTTAAAAGTCTAACTTAACCTTTAGATAAGCATAAAATTGTTATGGTAAAGATTTTTATTTTATATTTTATAACAAATGAAAGTAGGTACATCTATACCTATAAAAGAGCTTAACCTGACTGACTGACTGATTCATCATCGACGAGGCCAAACCGCTGAAGTGAGAAAGCTGAAATTTGGAAGGTAGCTTCCTTTTACTGCAAAACTACCCATTAAGGCGGGATTTTTAAATTCAACCCCTAAGAGGGTGAAAAGGGGTATAAACAAATGTGTGAAACTTTTTAACGTGTATTGCGATTTGCTTGAAACTATATATGAATAAATAAAATGCAAAATAAATGGACCCGTGTCCTGTGTTGAGAAATCCTGCAGATTTCTCAAAATAACCCTATAATGGAGTAAAATGGGGTGGTTTGAAACTTATCAATCAAATAGTTAAGGAGATAAAAAAAGCGGCCAAGTGTGAGTCGGACTCGCCCATGAAGGGTTCCGTAGCAGCAAGTAACATAATATAAAAGTTCTTGTAGTTCGTTGTAACTTTGATCGATGTTTTAACTTGCATATTGCATATTGCACATTGCACATATAAAAGGTAAATTGCAGTTTACGATTTATGACGTATTAAAAAAAACTACTTACTAGATCTCGTTCAAACCAATTTTCGGTGGAAGTTTGCATGGTAATGTACATCAAATATTTTTTTTAGTTTTATCAATCTCTCATTTTAGAAGTTACAGGGACACATTTTACCACTTTGGAAGTGTCTGTCACGCAAACTATTCAGTTTAGAAAAAAATGATATTATAAACCTCAATATCATTTTTGAAGACCTATCCATAAATACCCCACGGGTAAGGGCTTGATGAAAAAATTTTTTTTAGTTTCAGTGCTAAGTATGGAGAACCCCCAAATTTATTGTTTTTTTTTCTATTTTTGTGTATTGTGTGATCTTAATGCGGTTCACAGAATACATTTACTTACTAAGTTTCAACAGTCTAGTTTTTATAGTTTCGGAAAAAATGGCTGTGACATACAGGCGGACAGATAGACAGACAGACATGACGGATCCATAAGAGTTCCGTTTTTTGCCATTTGGCTACGGAACCCTAAAAAGCATCCTGGGGAAGGATTAAAGCTACAATTCCTATCAAAAAAATGCGGACGAACTCGTAACCGCTAGTATACCATATATACTTGATAGTACCTGGATAAAACGACGTTTTCTAGAAACGATATCTAGTATATCTAGTCTAGTCGGTTTATCGCCCCCAAAACACTCTGCATACTATGTTAGATGAAAATCGTTGGAGCCGTTTCCGAGATCCAGATTAAATATATACAAGATTGCTCGTTTAAAGGTATAAGATAGATTGATTAGTATGAATTTTAAAGTTTATATATAATAAATATATAAATTAGGTATCCATCGGTCATCAGCTAACCATATTACAAGCAATGCTTAGTTTGGGGCTAGATGGTGTTGTGTGCATTGTATAGCAACATTTATTATAATTATTACTTATACTTTTTGCATCCAAAGCATTTTGGATTAACTTCGACACGTTTTGGTGCTATGTCAAATTATTTTGAACCTACCTACAAACTTGAAATAATATATAAGTGGATTCCTTTTGACTGTAGGTAACTAATTTTAAATGTATAACATGACGCTGTACTAGTGTTATACATTTTCTGTATTAGACCTATTTAAGTAGATGCTTTATGCTAATTTTTAAGAGTATCGAACACGGGCATATGAGCCACATGTCAAACGCCTTTGCGTAGTCCACAAATGCGAGATAAAGAAATAAATATAAATAAATAAATATTGATGGAAAATGCACACAGCACCATCTAGTCCCAAACTAAGCATAGCTTGTATTATGGTGACTAGATGACTGATAAAATACTTATATATTTTTAAATACATACTTATGATACCTTATAACACCCAGACACAGAGCAAACACCTATGTTCTTTACACAAATGTTTATCCTGGGAGGGAATCGAACCCTCAACCTACAGCGCAGAAGGCAGAGTTACTACCAACTGAGCTGACAGGCCAGTCAGATAGAGAAGATAGAAGATACAATGGTATGTTGTTCTCGTTGAACTCGTAGGCTGCCATACTTCTGTAGCGCATCGAGGATGTTCGCGAACGCACGCGTCGGTGTCGATGACTTTTATGCGATTGCCACGTGGGTGGCAGCTCCAACAGCTACCTGCTACTTATATCAGGAAGGCTAGACACGTCCGTGCATCTTCATTAAGCATTGCACAGAGGTGCACCATTCGCAGCGGTGATGTGATGATGTGCTGCATGCAGTCTGTAATTTAATTTGTTTGATTTATTTATATTCTTTTTGTGTTATAAATTATTATGATAAATATGGCTCTAATTTGTACATATACCTACTTATGAAGGCTGAATTGTATTGAATATAATAAAATTATTATAAAATTATATTAGAGTGCCAGAAGCGATCTGGAAAATTACCTGTTTTATAAGTAAAGTATTGAAAAAAAAATTATGTGAGAAAAAAGTGCGTATTCTCGTACTTTAAGGGATTCGGTGGTTATCCCATCCGTATCAGTTATATTTTATTTACGTGAGGACCTTATGGATATTGAGGTCTGTTATTTACATTTATATACATTTTATTTATAGGTATAAATAAAATATATATGTAAATAACAGGACTCGAGAACCTTATGGACATTGAGGCCTGTTATTTACATATATATACATTTTATTTATACCTATACATAATTCGGCAAAATTAACGTTGCCGAGGCATCGAACTACAGTTGAACTAGTTGTACTGCAGGTAACTGTATTTATAGCAATGTTTAGTGAACAGTAATGCGGCGCAGAAATTAAAATATGGTGATACTGCAACAATGATTAAGCTATTTTTTTTTTAATTTATCAACACTACACTACACAACGACTATAATTTCAATTCAATTCAAATCAATAAAATCACAAGGACCACTTTTAATCCTCTTCTTACATGCTAGTGAAACTAGATGCCGGTTCATTTGGTTTATTTGATAAGAGCTCCTACGTCATCGTTAAGTCCAGACAAATTACAGGTATCTTTTAAATACTTGCACATCCTAATCTGATTAGACCTATAGATTGGTTTTTGAATGAAACTTTAATAAAAGATAGCATTATATAACGAACAGTAGGTGTGACCTTCCTCGATCATTGTTACAGCTCTGGCTACTTAAGTTGCAGGTAAATCACTCATTTTATATTTAACACAGTGTTTCTTTTTAAAAGTTCACAGTAGAGTGATATGAGAGCACTTAATTGTAAAATCGTCAACAAACACTTAAAAGGGTATATTTATTGTTAATACATTGGAGAACGGCATTTTTTTATTATTATGTTGCGAAAAAAAATAGGATTAAAAACATTTGTATAAAATCGTAGAGTACTTATTTACGGGTCACAGGGGCTCTTTCGGTATATATATCGTTAAAATTCCAGGTTCATTAATTTCAAATGAAACCAGTCAATATATCTTACCATACTCTCCTACAACTGGAAATAACACGACAGCCTAGAGGAAATCTACAACAGGCTTGACGAGCTCGCTGCTGCATACCCCAGAATCGTCAGCACGTTTCCCTTGGAGAGATCATTTGAAAACATCATTGGCCGCACCGTCGCTTACCACTAGGCGAGATGTTGGTCAAAATATATATACACAATGACGTAATTAAATGCCGCCGAATGTGTAATGTGTAACAGTTAATAATATAATATATATTAACTTATGATACCTTACCTGATGCATTAAAGGTCTAGTCGTAGTGGTCTCGTCTGCCGATCCTAATGTTGTTCGATGTTCGTTGTTTGAATCGTGCATTGGTGCGGTTGGCTTTTGCTATTTGAAAATTGTATGTGCGTTGTACTAGTACTCTCAAACGGTGAAGGAAAACATCATAAGGAGACCGGCATGTCGTAGAACTTTAAAAATTTCAAACACATGCTCTGAGGCGCACTTTAATCCTTTTACCACACCGGCTTAAAATAACTAGTGACACGATAAGAAGATGATAACTTACCTTGGTTTTATTGGTTTAGTGAGAGGGCACATTAGGAATGAACCTGCTTAAAGCAAAACGCCCACGTTGTAATAATTTTGTCTGCAAAAAAAACGTTCAGTAAATATCTTATGTTGGACCAGTGCACGTTCACAGTAAAAAGACTTTGAACGGTCATTAGACCGTGTTATGTCATAGTGCTTGATCATGTGCACGTTCACTGTAAGTAAGCCTCTGAGGCGCACTTCAATCTTTTCACCGCACTGGTTCGATATAACTAGAGACACGTTAAAAAGAAGAACTGTAGGTGAACATAGTAACTTGTGTTTTAATTTAGTAATCCTAAACAACAGGCGTAACCAGAACTCAACACTGGTCGGCATGATAAAGGCGAGTCTTCACGCTAGAGAATGGATCTCAGCAGCAACTGTTATCTGGAATACAAAGGAGATCTTGACCAGCACCGACCCTGAAGTCAGAGCTCTATCTGAGAACTTTGAGTGGCACACTTTCTCTGTTGTAAACCCAGATATGCATATACTTTTACTAATGTAAGTATAATACAAGGTACTGGGAATGGTAATATCGATAGTGTTTATCAAAAGTGTGGTCAAAAGTAATTTGTTATCTTTGATTAAAATATCTAAATACTTTAGATTAAAGTGTCTATCAAACAAACTTAAAATAATCCTTTTTATATCAATTTAACACTTTATAATTAAGTATTGGTAAACACACCGACCTAATAGCAGTCACAATGCATTTTAAAGAATGTCTTTTAACTATTGCTTTAATAGCAACGGTTCACGCAGAGTACAAAAGTTATAGAAACTACAAAGTGTATAAAACAGTACCTGAATCAGAGAAAGAAGTAGATTTTTTCTTTGAATTGAGAACGGCTGGATGGCTTTTCTGGAGTGATAATATCTCGGTCGGCGGTGATGTTAGAATAATGGTATCCCCAGAACAGCAAAAAGAGTTTGAAGACCTACTGTTAACATCTGGAATATCCAGTCAAGTTTTAATCCAAGATGTTCAAACGTAAGTACTTAGGTTATATAAGCTATTAACAATAATATATGATCTTTGTAACTACGAACTAGTATTGTGGAATTTGGTATCTTTTTTTTATGAATCTCTTAAAGTTAACAGATACGAATGTGTTTTTAATAAATTAACTTCAAAACATTGGATATCAATAAAAGATTGACTTTTACTATCCATCAACTTTAAACAATTTTCAGGCTCATAGACGATCAACTTCGCCGACCATCAAATGTAAGCCGAAATATCGGTGACTATTCATGGAACTATTACCAAAGTTTAGAAGAAATCAATGCGTGGCTTGATGATGTTGTCGAAAAACATTCTGACGTAGTCACAATCGTCACAATTGGACAGTCTGTTGAAGGTAGAGACATACGAGGAGTTAGAATAGACTTTAAGAAACAAGACAATTTTGTCATAGGCATGATCGAAGGTGGTATTCATGCAAGAGAGTGGATAACACCAGCTACTGTCACATGGATTATCAAAGAGTTTTTGGAAAGCGATGACCCTAATGTGAGGCAACTGGCAGAAAACATTGTATGGGATATATTTCCTGTTGTGAACCCTGATGGTTATGCATATACTTTTACTAATGTAAGTATTGACGTTATTTTAATATGTTTTTGTGCTACTGTATACATAACAAACTAAATTATTGAAAACATAACATACATTATTTGTTTGTCATTAGATAGGTATCATGATACCATAATAAACTATTTTATTAAATTAGAACAGAATGTGGAGAAAAAACAGGAACACGGCAAATTTTACAAACTGCGGCCAGAACTCTGACTTCAGCAATGGAATCGATTTGAACAGGAACTTTGGTTTCATGTGGATGAGTGAGTTTGGTGTCTAATTAACTGTTAAATCAAATAAAGGTCTGTAAACTTACTTTTTATTATAAATATTTGCCTAAGATTGTTCCAATTAATTTTAACCAAAGTTTACAGAAAACATATAATGTAATCTTTTATTGCAATCAGTCTTAGATGTTCAATCTCCAATAATCATTATTATTAAAAATAATAATAAGTTAAATATACCTTATTGAAACTTAACTCTCATTACAGCAATCGGAGCCTCTCAAAATCCTTGCATGAACACCTTTGCTGGCCCAACTGCCTTCTCCGAACCAGAGTCTCTGGCCATTGCCAACCATGTGAGATATCTGCAACAGCAAGGCAATCTGGTGTACTACTTTGCGTTCCACTCTTATACACAACTTCTGCTTGTGCCGTATAGCCATGTCGGAGGGGCTGGTGTGCTGCAGGCACATAACTATGGAGATATGGTATGTTACGTTTATTCCAGCATCTATTTATTCTATATCTACTGATATTCTTGACTGGGAGACTCCTGAGACCAACCAGACCGGAATGATAAAGAATCTTATGGACAAAACAATAATGAATGTGCTCCAAGTATTATTAGTGACAACATTATACATAGGGGATCACGATATTTTATACTCAAAAAGATTTAAGATTTTATGCGAATGAAAACTTTAAATATGACCAAAAGACATGACATGGTGAATAGGAGAATTTATTAAACTAACATCATCATCAGACAAAGATGATTGATTTTTTGTTCTTTGTTTTTAAATTTGTGAGTGCTTCGCAACTCAAAAATTTACTTAATTCAATTTGTTTGCAGTATGAAATCGCCATCAAAGGCATGGACAAGCTGAGAGAGAAACATGGCACCATTTACAATGTCGGAACTGCCACTGACATTCTTTGTAAGTAAAACAACACAACATTTATACACGCTGGCTAAAAACCTTGTTTTACTTTTATACCTACTTGTTTATTGTGGGTAGTCATTTTGTAAACAGACAATTCTTTAGGGTGTCCTAACTTTATCTTAACTATAAACTACGAAGTTACCAATTTATTAACTACGATACTTCGGTTAGGTTTTTTTAATAAATTATCAAAACATAATATACACTCGTTTCTAGCCTTACGCCTAGACTATTACTTAAATATCGAAAACAAAGTTCAGATCACCTACTGCAGGTACAGCGCCCTAAAACCAGGCGTCGTTCGATGGCTATACTTATCCTCTTCGTTTAATTGCAATACTAACGCTATGGAGTATAATATTTGTAATCAAATAATAACGCTAGTTTTTGTTCCTTATAAACAGTCGATCTATGAATGGTTTAAGTATTTCGTAAATATAGACAGCCACTGGTTCATTTAACATAAAAGCACAGGCTATTTGTTTAAAAACAATAAATGTTCAGCAGCTGGTATGAATCAATCTAAAGTACCGGTAAATATAGTTCCTAAATTGCTCCATATCGCGAGGTATGGCTTGACGATATCTCTAAACAATTTTACAATTCTTCAACAGATTTTCCACTAATTCTATCAGTTGTCGTGAATTTCTGGTTGTAAAATGTTGTTTTAAGTTGTTGATTCACTTTAGGCATTATTAATGAATAATTTTGCATTACAAAGAATATTTTTAGCAATTTTGCAATTTTCTGTCTTGCAATGACTGAAAATGATCTTTTTCGTTTTAGATCCCGTAGGCGGCTCAAGCTTTGATTGGGTTCACGGTGTGGCAAATGTTCCTCTTGTCTTCCTGTTTGAACTCCGTGATGTTGGACAATTTGGGTTCCTTCTACCAAGAGAACAGATCATCCCTAACAATGAAGAGGTCATGGCTGGTCTGATTGAAATGGACAGAGTTAGTAGACATATGGGTTATTACGAGTATAACGTGAACAGTTCAAGCAGATTAGGACTGAGTGTTGTGCTGTTAGGTTTAGCTATGCTCTTTGTGTAATTGAAAAATATTAGCGCAGATAGCGGTTTCTTTGAATCTACGATTTCCTAATACAACTGGCTGAAGTTATAATTTATGTTACGCATTTTGTTCAACTATGAGCAAACTTTTTATATACTCGTAGGTATATAAAATAAAACCTAAAAACAATTAACGTGGCTTCTGATTGATTTATGTTGTGAATGCTCTTAAAGTTTTTATTCCAATAACAAGTTCATTTAAACAACAATGTAGCAACAATAATTTGCTATTAATCGTCATATCAATAATCTTTTAGGTATAATAATTTAACTTCAACAGCTAATCTAACTATCACTGTTAAATATGTAGGTTAAAGTTTATGGCCTGATAGTATTATCTTTATAGTCTGTTTTAACCTTAAGTTTGACAAGCATACCAATGTTATAGTAGATTTTTTAATTTATTACAAACTTGCTGTCTCATTCGCGATTTTGTCTGCGCAGTTTAATTATAAAAATGTATGACATTCCAGGCGGAGACAAATCCAACAAATCAGAAATTATGAAAATCAATCAAGCCGTTTTCGAGTTATTGTAAATAACACGTCTTTGTTTTATATAATAAGACATCACAGGCAAGACACAGGCTTAAAATAGTATTTACGCTCTTTTTTTTAACCTATTAGGCTATTACGGAAAAAAAATAATATAATATATTCGACAGTTTCTCCGTTTGTTTGTTTGTTTTATTTTTACGGCAAAACGGCTTAATGAAATTTGCTAATATAATAAATTGTACCTTGCTGAAAATCTGTGTTTGATATCTGAGCAAACTTATGCGCTGAGCTATGTACCTTTTTATCTGGCTGCAACACACACATGGATTTATAGGACACCTATTGTAAATGTTTTGATTGTTTTTTTTGTATTGTTTATGTATGTATCTAAAAACGTAAATTCCTTCTTTTTTGTTATTTTATATTATGTGTGTGTTTGTAGCTACAAATAAATACCTTTATCCATCTATCTATATGTCTGGGGCCGGACATAGGCTACTATACATAAAATGTAGGCGCGAAGTCATGAACAATAAGGTAATTTTATATTAAAAATGTGAAACAAGTTAATACTTGCCCTGAAGTAGTTATTTAACACCAAATTTTTTTTAAATTATTTTATCTTTTATATGAGACTAGCGACCTGCCCTGGCTTTGCACGTGTGCAATATTTATACCAATTATACTACAGGATATCTAATGTGATTAGAAACCACTAAAATTATCAGTGTTTCTTTACTATATTATGCATGTATTGATAATACATGCATAAATCACTATCTATTAAAAAAACCGCATCGAAATCCGTTGCATAGTTTTAAAGATTTAAGCATACATAGGGACAGACAGACAGCGGGATGCGACTTTGTTTTATACTTTGTAGTGATATGAGATAGTTCCCTCACTGAATCCCATGATGCATTGCATTCATTTCATCCAAGCTTTACTACACTTCCTGCTCGTTTTATTGACACTGCCTTGAACACCTTAAATACCCACTCAGCAGCTTTAAATATTAAAATTTTCATAGGGCAGAAGATTTTAAAAGTATTACAGTGGAGAAACAAAAACAATAATATTCCACTAAGAGTTGTCACTCTTGTAGGTACTCTTCTTTTGCATTGGGAGTTTGGATAACATTTGGCATATTATATCACTTCATATCTGCTTCTATAGACACAAACATAATTCAGGCAATTTATTCATACCAAGTCTGAAAACAAAGTTCTAAAGAAAAATAATAAACATCTCAATAACATGTAATATCAACAGATCAATACTGGCCATTCAGCTCAGTTAGTAGTAGCTTTGTCTTCTGCGCTATAGGTTGAGGGTTAGATTCCGTCCCAGGATAAACATTTGTGTGACGAACATAGGTATTTATTCTGTGTCTGAGTGTTATAAAGTGTCAGTAATATGTATTTTAATATATATAACATGTAACTTTAGACCGTTTTGTCTGCCAATAACATCCACCCGCAAAGACTTCAGTTTATCTCGTGATCATGGCGCATGCAACTGTGCCGAAATATCGAGAAGCAGAAAAACTCATATATCATGGTAAATATCCCGTTTTGAGTGAAAATTATATATAACATGTATTCTATCCGTTATCTGGTTACCATATTATAAGCTATGCTTAGTTTGGGGTTAGATGATGTATACAGCAATATTTATTACAATTATTTTTTATACTATTTGCATCCATAGCATTTTAGATTTACTTCGACATAATATAGTACTATGTCAAATATTTTTGAAGTGATAACTTCTTATGGGAGGGTAAATCACTTCGATACGTAACGCGTTACGGCGCCAGTCTGTATTGCTTCCCTTTCTCTCACGCATACGGCAGCGGTAGGCAGGCTCTTTCTCTCTCTAAATTAATAAATAAGTAAATTAGTTTTAGTTATCACTTCTGTCGGGCGTCCCGAGACGTACACGTTTTTTTGATTAAATATTACCTACACACTTAAAGAAATATAATTAAATTCCTTTTGACTGTTGGTAAGTAATATGTGATGTGTAACATCTTTTTTCTCGCTTTCCTGCAATATGTAGGAGTAATTTCGTGAAAAGGTACGGAATGTGTAATAGGAAGCCGAAGAACCGCGCGCGCGGTTAACGAGTTGGCCGTCAGATGGTACCAACCCATTTTCCTGAGATTTAAAAGTTACAGACGTCGTGTGACTGATGTAAGGCTAGCTCGTTTTTTTAACAACCAAATATTGGCATGTTGTCAATCTATAGGTTAATAGGTTTTAACGATATATTTACGCCATCAAGTTATCTGTGGAACGCTGCTATTTAACTATTCAGTTCATTCAGTTCATTCAGTATTGCTATTTAACCTAAGCACGGTAATTTCAATGATTGTCAAAATCATGGCCCTGTTGGGTCTAATAGCTGTAGTCTCAGCTAAAAGTTATCAAAATTTTAAGTTGTATAGCTTTATAACAAAAACAGAAACACAAATACAGATGGTGGAAGACATGAAAAAAGAAGGCTATGAGTTTTGGACTAATCACTTGACTGTTGGTAATTATTGTAAAGTTATGGTGTCACCCGAGGCGAATGAAGATTTTGTGAAACATGCAAGATCTACTGGCTTAAACCTGACTATTACACTAGATAATGTACAGACGTACGTATTAATAATGTTTATATTTAACTAGCGACCCGCCCTGGCTTCGCACGGGTACAATGCTGATACTAAATATACTACAGAATTTATTTATATACAACGTTATCTAGTAGAATAACATAGACTAAGAGATAGACATAATAATATAACGTTGCGGACTTTTGTGTAGACCTTTTATGGTGTACAATACTGTAGTACATTATTTTGATCTATCTTGTAGGGTTCAGCCAGCGTTTGCAATGTAAGCGCAAAGCGGGAGGCGACTTTCTTTTATACTATGTAATGATAATGATAATCCATATCTATTTACAACTCTAGTCGTCTAAACCTTCCCATCTTGGGTTAGGTAAGGGCCTCGACATATTTGTCATTACCCTGGCTGCAACTCGCAGGGAAGACTGCCCGTGGGTCAGTGGGTCTCGTTGCGTTTTGCAACGGTACGCTGCCATCTTCGCGTTTGCTTTAGCCATCGATCATATCCTACCTATTTTATAAATTCGCCATAAATAAGCGTCTGTTTGTCTGTCTGAATGTTACCTTTGAATAGCAAAACAGCTTAACGAATCTAGATGATATTTGGTAATCAGGTAGATTGTATATTGGGGTCAGACATTGGCAACTTTTTATATAGGTTCGACGCCGCAGGCAGCAGCTAGTTATTTATAATAATTAATTTAACATACCAAAAATACGTAGATGATCATTTTAATTTGTTAGTTTTCTTATATTTTTCTTTAAATAATAGAGACTGACAGACACGGCTAAACAAAAACCTCTGAGGCGCACTTTAATCCATTCACCACACTGGCTCGATATAACTAGTAACACGATAAGAAGAAGACGGCTAAACGGTTGAAAGGATTTTGATTTGGTAGGCACATTGTATATTAGATTAGACTAGTTAGTATATTAGACTTACATAGGCTACCTTTTACGTAGGTACTACGCGTGCTAAGCCGCGGGCAGCAACTAGTAAAAATATATTTCAAAACATTTCCCGTTGTATAACGGATATAAAAATCAAGATTTAATCTGAAAAAAAAACACACCAAATGAGTGAGTGTATTCATAGATGAAAATAATAATTAAAAAAATACTTAGCCTGACTTTGTTTTTTTAATTATGTTAAACCACATAAATGTTTCAGAATTATTGACGCTCAAATGATTCCAGCCAAAATAGACCGCAGTACAACTCTGGGCTCATTCAATTGGATTCAATATCACACCCTTGATGAAATCCACGCCTGGCTTGATGAACTACTTGAGCTGTTCCCTGGTGTTGTTACAACTGTCAACATTGGAAGCTCTTATGAAGGTCGATTACTTAAAGGTGTCATCATAGATTTCAAAGCTGGAGAGAGAGAAGGTACTCCTTTAGTTGGTATGATCGAAGGAGGAATTCACGCAAGAGAATGGATATCTCCAGCTACAGTGACATGGATTATAAAAGAATTTCTAACGAGTGATGACTCTGATGTAAGGCTTATGGCAGAGTCCTTTATTTGGCATATCATTCCAGTTACCAACCCTGATGGATATGCCTACACATTTGACGGTGTAAGTAACTCCAGAAATGAAAGTATCACTTGCATAATCATTAGAGTAAGATCAAAAACAACTGTGCATTTGGCTGCAATAGATTATGTTCTTGCTAAAGATAGAAGTGAAAATATGTAATGTAATTGTTGATATTATACATTGTTGGATTTATAGGATCGTATGTGGAGAAAGAACAGAAGCCCTTTAAACTACGTAGTTTGCTCTGGGAACGCTGACCTTGGAAATGGAATTGATTTAAACAGAAACTTTGATTTCTTATGGATGAGTAAGTAGGCAAAATTATTATTAAACTTATAATATCGCATATTCCTACACAACTTCTAAAGTATTTTTATATACCTCATTTAATAGGTCTATTTATTAAGATGATAACAAGCTTGAGTGGTACAAAATGAAATGCAGTTATTTTAGTGTTTATAGCAGAGGGTGACAATATAATGCTACAAGAAATAATTAACTTACAGGTGAAGGGGACTTAAACCAGCCGTGTTCCCAGACTTACGCTGGCAAATATCCTGCTTCTGAGCGTGAAACCCAGGCCATCTCTAAGTATGTCCTGAATCTGAAGAGATCTGGCAACATGCTGTACTACTTTGCCTTCCATTCCAGCTCACAAAAGATCTTAATCCCTTACAGCCACGTTCGTGGTACTGATGTACTGGATGTGCCAAACTATAGTCATTTAGTAAGTTTTATTCTTTCCATAGTCTCTAGGTTTCCATCACTTTTGCAATAAATCACTTTTTTGACCTTTGTCTCAACGACCGTGGTGATGTTTTTTCATTATCTTCTTTCTTATTTTTACAGTACGAAATAGCGATCCGCGGTGCTGCAAAGCTGAAAGCAACTCATGGAACTTCGTACAAAGTTGGGGCGTCTAACGAGATTATGTGTAATTATAATTGTATTGTGTACTTAAATATTTGTAGGTGCCGTATGCATTTCTGGATGGTACATCATGAACAAAAGAAGGTATAAATTCAGCTATAAATAGTCTGTAATATGAGCTAGATCATACCTATATTATACCTTTATTTAGTATGGTTGCCTCTACTCATGTACTATAAGCATATATTATATATTTACAGATGAACTACCAGGTTCCAGCTTCGACTGGGTCAAAGGAGTAGCAGAAGTACCCATCACGTTCCTTTTCGAGCTTCGAGATACAGGAGCCTTCAGTTTCTTGCTGCCCACTGAAGAGATAATTCCTAACAATGAAGAGATCATGGCTTGTCTCATCGAGATGGATAAAACTACCCGGCAGTTAAATTACTATTCCGCGAGCGGACGTGTTCTTTCATCTATTACGTTTTTAGCTATACATATTGTGTTTTTGATTTTATTTTATTAAATTTGCGACCTTACCTATTAACGCCTCTCAAATTGAACACGGCCTAACTGCCACAGTGATTAACTATTGACTGAAATTAAGAGACGTTTCTAAATAGAGGGGTAAAAGATTTTGTTTTTTTTTTATTTTTTACTATAAAAAGTTGACTATGGAGTATCACAAGGCATAATTATGGAGTCATAATATTTTATCAACTCATAAGCACCAGTAATACTAGAGTTGTTAAATATTTGATATCATGACTAAATAATAATATATCTCGAAACACGCTCATTATTCAAGTCGACATATTATTCAAATAAAAAGAGTGTCTAATACTAGAGTGTAATAATACTTCTACTCAAAGGTAAAAAGGCTCTTAGGCACAAAATGGTAAATCCATATTAATATATATTTATATAAATTCGTATATTAATCCATATTAATATAAATTCTAAATAATCTCTGTCTATCTACCTGTATGCTACACGGCTAAAAGGCTGAACGGATCTTCATGAAATTTAGTAAGTAGATAGATTGTATCTTTGGAAAAGACGTAGGCTATTTTGTATGTAGATGGCGCATGGTGCATGCGAAGCTGTAGGCAGCAGCAAATAATAAAAAAATGCATGCCGAGACAATTTTCGCGTGATTGCGACCAAATGTTACAATATCGATGACTTATAGAAGGGTCGAGTAGTTCGCTGGTACCTTGCAAATGTATAATGTGTATGTATTTGTAAAAAAAAAAATGTGGTAAATCGGTCATGTTGTACCCATAACACAAGCTTTGCATACCTACCTTGGTGCTAGATGACGCTGTGTGAAACGTCCGAAAAAAAAGATATATTGTAATTAATAATTATATTTCATTCAATACAATCCAAAGGATCACTTGACCCGTTAACTTGCAATCAAAATATGTAAAAAACCTTACTTGAAAAATCCTATTAGATTATTGTAGTTTAATCTAATAAGAATTGGTCACATTTTAGATGTAAAAATGGTTACCAGCAAAATTTCGCTTTTGCTGTTTATTATTAAAATTAATAAATAAATTATAAAAACACATTATTCCTTATGTAAATATTATAAGCCGTTATGTTTGTCAATATATTTTATAATAAGTGTAATATTTGGTTTTACTTATTTCAATATAAAAAAATGAAGTTTTGTACTTGAAAATTAGGCTTTTTTTAAGGATTCATCGCTACACCCGAGGCACCCCTTCAAATAGAGCTATTTTGTAGGAATGGAGGTTTTTACGAAAAATTATTTATTGCGTGCGTTTGAATTTTGTATATTTATTTAATGGAATTTACGGTAGAAATCTATAGAAGATCTATTTTTATTGATTTTACTAAATTTTCACTGAATATTTTGAATCAAAATATTTGTAGCTGCCTGTCGAAGCTACCTTATATAATATCGAAATCCGGAGCATACGGCTGATGAGAAATGCGTGCGCTTCGCCCAGCGATTTGTGTAAATGACGTGACGGAAGCGACACAGCTGCAAAAGCCATAGCTTATATAAATATTTGCAGCTTTGAAAATAAATTAATTCCATTCTCAACACTCTTTCACTACGTATCTACCCATACATAATTAGTCTAGAAAGCTCCCTAAATATTCAACGACCACAGCCTTTTGAGCTACAACAACCAACTGCCAACCGCTCGACAAAAATATAATGCATTCATTGTTTACATGCACCATTTCCCGCGTGGTTGCAAATGTAGACTCGCAACTGCAGCAGTCGTAATTTGGTGGTCCAAAAGTACCAGACACGAAACAACGGGTTGAAACGTTTTACATACTAGTTGAATTTAGGTGCTAATTACTCCTAACCCAAGCCTGAGAAGAACTAGCAAGAAACTTGTACTTGTAAGAAAGATGTATTCTCTAAACTAAAGTAAAGCCACAGGTAACGCTTAAATGTACTAAAATATCTTCCACGATGAAAATTATTTATTTGGTGTTTAATTAATAATTTTGGTTAGATCATTTATTTGTTTTTATTTCTATTGATTTTAAAAACGGTTTATTTCAAAGTCAATTTTAACCCTCCAAATATGCGACCCTGGCGGGGAGGAGCGAGAAACTTAGCTTACTAACCAGCAATCCTTGATAAAATGTACATAACCTACCCTCGACCAATTTCAATCTCACCAAAATTTTATTTAATTTTCATTTCTATCAACTTTAAAGTTTTAACTTTACCTTTTGCTATAATCGTCCAGTTAGATAAAATTGACATTCTAATTAATTCACATGGTTAAGCATAAATCTATGAACGTTTTCAGATCTAAATAATGTTAAATAATAGTAAATTTAATGTAAATTTACAAAAAAATCACAATGAAAACGGAAAAAGTTACATTGGCCTCACTTTGGGGTGTATGGGACTTTAGTGTTTGTGCCTGTTGCTTTAAAGCTTAAACATACATAACACCTACTTTGAATCAATATTTACGCATAAATTATTTCAAACAATACAAAAACACAGTTCTATAACCAAAAAAATGGTTTTAGTTATTCTGGAGCCAATGCAACTACGCTCCATAAAGTTAGTTGTTAGTTGGATTCATCGATAACTTTCTTATGTGACTGATAAAACGGCAACAACGGGTTCGTAAAATAAAATAGCAACATTTTTGATGTGAAACATGTACAGGCGAGGGTAAACCTAATTGTTGTCGTGGCGATACAGGCGGTGGCGACGCATCGCCACGCTATATGATGGAATATAAATACCGACTCTTGCGGCGACGCAGTTGAATTCAGCTCGCATATCCTCTAAACGTTCTTGAGATAATTACCTAAACATAGCCAAACGCTTCTTACATATAGCGCTGTCATTGTCTGGGCTGGAGCGACGCATTTCGTAAGGGTTGTTGACTTGTCGCGCTCTGCAGCTTATTTATCTAATAATAAAAATTAATTATCTGTGGCGTAATGTAGGTAAGAAGGTGAGTATTTTTTTGAACAATTGCATTTCAAGAGTAGGTACATAGGTAGGTGCAAACCTAGCAGTCATCATTAAAGTATGTTGGGTACTTGTACGTAGGTATTACGTACCTACTATTTGGGAATCATTTATTTTATTATGCATGGGTTCTAGGCAAACTAAACAGCTAGGCTCACCTAGGTATGAAGTTTTGAGTAGGTAGTCTTCTCGTAGGTACCTACCTAACCTTCCGACACTTGTTTAAAATTTTTTTAACATACATACCTACAAATTCGTAATATTGTATTTTTTCATTAGCCATATTTAGTTCCTGTCTTAATCTGTATTTTTATGCCTATTACTTGTACAAAATAATTTCGATGTTTTTGCCATCCGTCACGTGACGGCTCACTTTTTTTTTAATGTTGTTAATAAGATAATAAAATAAATATAAAAGGCAACCAAGAGTACCAAATGGCATGAAATCAGCTGAATTTCCAAGTTTGGATTGGGTTCGTAACGCAACGGTAGCCACCCTGATTGTGTTTAGGAAACTCTATGAAGGTATAATTAAACTATCACCCGCATCTTAAAAAATACAACGGTCAAGTATAAAAGTCACGTCTGAGAGTGTTACCATATCTATCTACCTACTGAGTTTTTCACAATCATGGATTATTTTACTATCGGTCTGATTCAGGCAGTTATACACCGTTAGAAACGATTTAAACAAGGTGCTTTAACGCTACTCTAACGAAGAGAAAAGTTTGATTGAAAGCCGGGACATCGAAATCCTAAAATTTTTGTAAAATCTTATCTAATCTATCTAACCTAACCTATTAACCTACAATCCGTCATTTTCTTTTAGTGCTTGACCAGACTGGCAGCGCGGTGCGGGAAGCGGCGCGGGTGCGGCAACGCGCGCGATTGTGCCTGTCCGCAGTGGAGCGCGGCTTCGTTCCGAGTGTTGTCGGGTCCAGTGTTTGTCAATATATAATATGCATGAGGAAGACTTATTTTTACTGGAAAATACTTACATTAAATAGCAAATTTTAAATGAAATGAAAAATTGCGAGAGCAACCTCCAATTTTTTTTGATTTTTTTACATTCCACAATGAATACTTCTACATTAATTTGTGAAGACGCCATCCCAAGAACGCGCGCGGTTAGCTTGAACTAGTTTGAGATCCCCGCTCCCGCGCGCGTTGTTGCTTGACGCCCGCGCTCTCACTGCGGCCACTTGTATGAACGAGCTATGGCACGAGTTACCCGCGCGCTCCCCGCGCCAAGTAGCACGCACCGCTTCTCGCGTCTGCCCCGCACCCGCGTGTCCACTATGGACGCTCAAATTAAGTTCGTAGGTTCGAGTTTGTCGCGCCGCGCCCGCCCCGCGCCCGCGCTTGCAGTCTGGCCTAACTATAAATAATACATTAATCTTTCTTGATTAAAAAAAACTTCGCCTTTCTATTACTTAAAAAACTGGTCAAGCGTATTGAACCACTCACAGTGAAGGCTCCCGAAACAGCTAGCGATATAAATGATCAGGTGTCAGGTTCCTAAAAAACACCATCCAGTTAGTAATAAAAAAAACGAATAGATGAATACATTATAGTACTTATTTGACAAGCCAGCTCTTAACAACTAAAAAGATACCCTAAATTATAAATAACTACTATTTGAGCTACACTTTAATCAATAATCTTTTGAGTAATCCTATTATCTTTCATAATTTATACGAAGTAACTAAAACTACTAATCTGACTATCACTGTAAAGTAGGTAAGTAAAGTTTTATGGCATGATAGTGGTATCATTATATAGTCTGCCTTAACTCTACACTTGGCAAGCATAACGAAGTTATGGTAGATTTCTTTAATTTTTCTTTTAAATATTAAAGATTCATCTATATACATATATAAAAGACAATATGTGTGTGTATGTTCCCTATAGACTCCAAAACGGCTGGACCGATTTCGATGAATTTTTATGGAAATCTTTAGATTGGCCTAGCAGGTGAGCCTGTGAAGTTAGTAGTGATCGGATTAACAGAACTTAGTAACGGCGAGCGTAGCCGCGGGCAGAAGCTAGTAAATCATATAACTTGTTCTCATACGAACAAAATCACGAACTTTTCTCTTAAAAGTTTTAACGTTATAATCTAAATTTGATAAATAAATTTTAACTGTTATTTTATCCATAATAATTATGAGATAAGTTATAACATCCGTGCTAACTCCCATGATGCACTGCATCCACTGTATCCAAACGTCTACCTACACAGCAGTTTTAGTAACGAATCTTTTCATAAACTTTTCATGGCGCAGGTGTTTTCAAAATACTGTAACAGTGAAAGAACAAAAAGCCAGGCTTGCGCAAGGGGGTCCACTTTTGTAGTACTCCTTATTTGCAATGGTAGCTTAGACGATATTTGGCATATCTCTGTATATCTTGCTTCTGTACCCTACATACTGCTCCAACACATCATCCAGCCTAATAATCCGTCCAAAAGCCAAGTTATAAAAATATAATTAAAAACATCTCACAAGGTCATTCATGCCATATGGGATTTACTTTCATATGGGGCGCTGTGACAATTTTTTTTAAATGGACGATAAATTTACTAGATAACGTCATAAGAAACCATCCGATCGTGCCTCTCTATTGCTTGTTCCGCGCTCTTCCGCGGAACGTAACACTTTTTCGTGCATGTAGCCGGCGTTCATCGATTTATAAGACGTTATCACGTCAAAATTAATATCTAAAAATATAACTAAATAACAAGTTCAGATGCTTATACTTGTACTTTGGCGAATTGATAATGTTCAATGGGTTGATAATGTTCAACAGCATTTTTATTGCCATCAATAGATATCCGTAGAATGCTGATAAATTACCATTTTTATGTTTAACACAGCGACATAAACACGTTAACAAATGATTGTCAAAATTTTGGCCTTATTAGGTCTAATAGCTGTAGTCTCAACAGCGAAGAGTTATGAAAACTTCAAAGTGTATAACGTTATACCAAAGTCGGAAACACAAGTGCAGATGTTGGAGGACTTGAAAAAAGAAGGCTATGAGTTTTGGACAGATTATTTGACCGTAGATAACGATGCCAGAGTTATGGTGTCACCGGCGATGAATGAAGATTTCGTCAAATACGCAAAAACTGCTGGTTTAAATGCTACTGTTACAGTTGCTAATGTACAAACGTACGTATTTAGATCTATTGTTTTAGGAGGTAACGGGTTATTTCCTTATAACTTATTCCAAATATTTCGGTTTCATTGTAATAACCGTGGTCGCGGCTGACACTGATCGCTGGCAATAAAATGTATATAAATACCAGTTTTTACTAAAATCATAATCTATACCTATAAAAGAGCTTAACTTGACTGACTGACTGATTCATCATACCCGAGCCTAAACCGCTGAAAGCTAGAAGCTGAAATTTGGAAAGAAGCTTCCTTTTTCAGCAAAACCACCCATTAAGGCGGAATTTTTTGAAATTCAACACCTAGGTGGGTGAAAACGAATGTATGAAACTTTTTAACGCGTGTTGCGATTTGCTTGAAACTTGATATGAATGGACACGTGTTTCAGGATTTTTCAAAATAAGCCTAACAATAGGGTAAAATAAGGTGTCAAAGTTTATATGGGAACTTTTGAACGAGTGGTGTGATTTCTTAGAAACTTGGTTTGGATATTTAAAATGCAAAATAAATGGACACGTGTTTCAGGATTTTACAAAATAACTCTCATAAAGGAGTAATATGGGGTGTGAATGTTTGTATGGAATTTTTTTAATGGGTGGTGGGTGTTATTGGTTTGAAACTTATCAATAAAATTAGGCAAGGAGATAAAAAACTTCCTGGGGAAGGATTTATGCATTTATACAATTCCTTTGAAAAAATGCGGACGAAGTCGCGAGCATTAGTTAGTATGTTAATAATATATTTTGAAATATTAGCACGAGCTTTTAACAAATTAATTGTCCACCAATTTGTATTTTTTTTATTGATTAATTTTATTTATAAAACTAAGCAGCCTGATTTGGGATTCGTACTCCTTTTTAAGGTTCTGAAGTCCACAAGGAACCCTTGCAGTTTCGCTATGTTCGCTGTCTGTCTGTCTGTCTTGCTGACTGTCTTTCTGTCCGACCTTTATGAGAGCTCTTGCTCGCAGACTTATTAGGCCTAGTTCGCACTGCGAATAATTTCGCGACGAGTTTTTTCGCTCTATTCGGTGGAACATGGAATCAGACATAGGCGCACGCATTAGCGGTATAACCGCTTCGAAAATGACATAATTATGTACCTACTCCAGAACAGACTTAGAATAGCGCGGTTTAAACTACGTTGATTAATTCACTAGTGCGTGCTAGGCCTTATTCTTGTTGCATTTTTTTTTAGGGGTAACCTCTATATGTAAAGTAAGATAGGTTTTATTTTATTTTACTACATCATTAATTGATAAAAGTTTTATAAATATTAAACTTTAAAGTCGTAATTTTTGATTGAGTCCAGTGTCTCCCCACCCCGCTCTAGCTAAACTGCTGTTTGGGGGTACCTGAATTTAGGGACATAGGCGTAATGGGACATATGAGATTTGTTTAGTCGATTTATCTTATTTGTTCCAGTAATGACAGCCAATAGAACAATGGAGACTTTTTTGGTCTCAATTGGTCCATCAATGGAACTGGAAATGGGACCAGTAGGAATTATCGACTAGTGGTAGTACAAACATATACTCGGTTTCATATTTCATATGTCTATATATGAATGTAGCATGACTTGTAGAAAAAAGTGTGGTTAAGACCGGCGGCGGCAGCCACCTTACAAAATGCGGCAAACCTATATATTTATAAAAATTTATGTATGTTAAAAAACATAAATAATTTCAGACTTATTGACGCTCAAATGATCCCAGCCAAAATAGACCGCAGTTCAACTCTGGGCTCATTCAATTGGATTCAATATCACACCCTTGATGAAATCCACGCCTGGCTTGATGAACTAGTTGAGCTGTTCCCTGGTGTTGTTACAACTGTCAACATTGGAAGCTCGTATGAAGGTCGATTACTTAAAGGAGTCATCATCGATTTCAAAGCTGGAGAGAGAGAAGGTACTCCTTTAGTTGGTATGATCGAAGGAGGAATTCACGCAAGAGAATGGATATCTCCGGCTACGGTGACATGGATTATAAAAGAATTCCTAACGAGTGATGACCCTGATGTAAGGGTTATGGCAGAGTCCTTTATTTGGCATATCATTCCGGTCACCAACCCTGATGGATATGTCTACACATTTGACGGTGTAAGTACACAAAAATAAGTTTCCCTTGTAAAAGATACTAGAGATGGAATATTGAGTATTTAGGTAGTAACCTCATCAATCGGGAAATCGAGTTAAATTGCAAGTTTTAATACTTTGATATATATTTACTAATTTAGAAATTTTAGGACCGTATGTGGAGGAAGAACAGAAACCCAATAAACTACGTAGCTTGCTCTGGAAATGCTGATCTAGGAAATGGAATCGATCTAAACAGAAACTTTGATTTTCTATGGATGAGTAAGTACACAGATATAACTATTATGGAAATCATGTCTGCTTTTATACAATTTTTAATAGTATTTGGTGACACTTTTTTGAATAATAGTTTGACATAAAAGTTGCTAAGATTACATTTAGTATGAACATTATATATTGTAATGTTCATACTAAATGTAAAAAGTAGCAAGTTATAAAATTACAAAGCATAATATAATATATTTCGTGGTTTTACTATGATTCCGAGTGAATTTTTGACAAGCGTTCTTAGCGAGCACCTACAGCTCTAGAGGAAGCTGCATACTAAATTTCATTCCAATCCGTAAGGTGGTTTCTGAGATTTCGTGATGAATGAGTGAGTGGTATTTGACAAATATATAGTAGAAGAAGATAGATCATGAATTTTATTGAACAGTTTCATTAAGCTTTGAAGTGGTTATTTTTAATAGACTTCAGTGCCGGTTTATTTATGGATTTATGTTGATATGAAACTTATACAGATATCCACAGTTTTAGTAAAGTATTAGATGTAACAATATTCATATTTAAATAATCATGATGATTATAAGATATGATTAATCCATAATAATTTTACGTAGTACAAAATAGAATATAATTATGATTCTAACAGATAATGACGATGTTAAAATACAATATTAATATTTTTTATATCAGAAAATCAGACGGATCAGACGATGCTGTGTGAAATATCCGTCACTATTAATTTATTATTTATAATTATTATTAATTAAAAACACAGATGGAGGAGCTTCAAACCAGCCATGCGCCCAAACATACGCCGGTCAAACTCCCGCTTCGGAGCGTGAAACCCAAGCTATCTCCAACTATGTCCTAAACCTAAAGAGATCTGGAAATATGCTGTATTACTTCGCCTTCCACTCCTACTCACAAATGATCTTGATTCCTTACAGCCACGTTCGTGGTATTGATGTATTAGAAGTGCCAAACTATGGTGATTTGGTAAGTTTCACCTTTTGTAGTGTCACTTATTTTAAACATTGTAACAACGATGGTGGAGCTGTTGTTTTTATCTTGTATTTTATTTACAGTACGAAATAGCGATTCGTGGAGCTGAAAAACTAGAAGCAACTCATGGAACTTCGTACAGAGTGGGCACGTCTTTGGAGATATTGTGTAGGTATATTTTTATTATGTAACTATACAATTAGTAGGCACTGTATGTATTTGTGAATGGCACTAGATAAACAATAGAATATTTATAATCAGCTTCAAGTGATCTATGATGTAACGTTAGACTTTTAAGCATTACCACAAAGGGAAATCGTGGTCAAAAAAACATCATCGATGTATAACATTTTTTGATTTTCGTTGATTTTTCAGCTCAGTCGATTTTGATAAAATTTATATGGGACCACTTGTAAAGTATACCCTTTCAAACAAAAAAAGAATTTTTCAAATCGGTTCAGCCGTTTTTGAGTAATCGTTCACCGATTACTCAAAAACGGCTTACATAAAACAAAAAAAAAAAAAAAGATTCCGATGAATTGAGAACCTCCTCCTTTTTGATAAAGTCGGTTAAAAATAAATTAATACGTGTTTCAGGACTTTTCAAAATAACCCTCATAAAGGATTAAAATGGGGTGTTTGTATGGAAACTTTTCTTAATGGGTGGGTGTGATTGGTTTGAAACTTATCAATAAAATTTGGCAAGGAGATAAAAAACATCCTGGGGAAGAATTAAGGCTACAATTCCTTTCAAAGAAATGCGGACGAAGTCGCGAGCAACAGCTAGTAGCAAATATATGATCTTTTCAGATGAAGTAACCGGCTCCAGCTTTGACTGGGTCAAAGGAGTAGCAGAGGTACCCATATCGTACCTTTTCGAGCTAAGAGATACAGGAGCCTTCGGTTTCTTGCTGCCCACTGAAGAGATCATTCCTAACAATGAGGAGGTCATGGCTTGTCTCATCGAGATGGATAAAACTACCCGGCAGTTGAACTACTATTCCGGAAGTGGACGTATTCTTTCATCAATTATGTCAATGGTTATAAGTATTGTGTTTTTGATTTTGCTTAAATAATTTGTTTTTCAATGTTTGGGTGTTTATTATTTTTAACTACAATAGTTGGCTTTGGAGTATGATAAGACACAATTTTTGAGATATTGTTTTATCAACTCGGTAGGTATCATGGCTTCGTATGATGCCAAATATTTTAACAATTTTAGTTACCTTAAATTTTCATCGAAATACGCTGTCATTCTAGTCGAAATATTAAAATAAATTGAAAATCTGAGCGTGATATTCTATGCTCAAATTCTACTCAAAAGGGGGTTATCTGATTTAAGCAATTTAAAAATAAACCACCCCTAGGCAAAACATATAATATATTACACCACCCCGTGACAATTCTCGCGTGATTGAAATCGAATGTCACATGTCCAACACAAATCATAATATCGAAGACACATTATGGACGGAGAATCTATCTAATAGCTTGCAATGATGAGTTATTACTGTCAATATTATTGATGAATGTATACATTTTATTGTTAACCTACTAGATATAGTGATTCTGTGATTCTCTAAACTAAATTAAAGCTTAATAAACTAAATTAATTAATTTTTATCTTAATTAAAGCAGGTAAAGCGAAAGTCTTTTTCGTTTAGTAATAAAAGAGAAGGACGTCAATACTCACAAAAAATACATTCCTTTATAATATTTAACAAGATCCGTTCAGCAGTTTAGCCGCGAAAAGGTAACAAAGAGAAATACAGACAGAGATCATTTTAATTTATAATAGCATGCTACTTGCGTAGACACTCTTCCGTTAGAGCTGGTGCGGTGGTTGAATATTCCGAGGACCTCAGAAGGCCCAAATATACCGGTCTTGATATTTACATATTTAAGCCTTTTGGAGTCGAGACGCAGGATCCGTGGGGAACAGGAGCCTATCGCGTTTTCAAAATTATTTCACGGCGTCTGGTGAAAACATCGCGTGACCCAAGAACTGGCTCCTATCTGACCCAGCATATTAGCATTGCTATTCAACGTGGTAATGGTGCCAGTGACATGGGGACGCTGCCCTCTAGCAGTGATCTGGATCAGAAGAGCTATCATTAGATCGTTTTAAACGGTCCTTAGATAGCTCAACGGTTTCACATGTATTTTATATTACTTATTGTATATTATTCTATATATATACAATAATAAGAAAGGAGCCAGCTCTTGGGTTACGCAATGTATCTACCAGACGCCCTAAAAGAGTTTTGAAAACGCGGTGGGCTCCTATTCTCCACGGGCTCAGGGTCTCGACTCCAAAGGGTTCAAATATGTAGGCCTTATCAAGACCTGCATATTTGCGCCTTTTGAGGTCCTCGGCACATTCAGCCGCCGCACCAGCTCTAACGACAGACCCCGAAAGATGGATGCTGCCAGGGAGTCGACGCAAGTAGCATCCCACACCAATGGCCTTCCCATCTCCCAAGGGACAAGATACCTTAATTATTGTATATTGTTCTGTACATTTATAATGTTTATATACGCATGATATATGGATATATAAACTTTTGTGTTATAGTCTCATTTAATTAAAAGTTCTAGTGTTTTTTGACGATCGTAAGACGGATCAAAACTATAAAGACACTATCATTACGATAAAACTTTCACCCAGTATTTAAAATCCACAGTTTCCACTACTTTATGTGACCCATACAAGCTCATACATTTTTAATTGACCACCAAGTACCTTGATCTCCTGCCCTCTCCAATCATGGTGCTAAGAGGGATCTCTATAAACTGGTTATCTATGTCATTATAAATAGTTTTATAGGCCCGTTTAAGTCAAAAAATATTATAATACCCATAAACAACAGCCAGTCTCGTTTATTGAAGCTTTAAAGTTTTATTCTTGAGTAGGTTTCGTAGTTATTTCTGTTAAAGAGGAAGGTGATTTGTAATAATTAGTGAGAAGGAGAGAAGCACAATAATATACAGCTTGTAACCAGGGACACTAATACCTCGAAGAAACAAGTGTGTAAGATACGACGAGGGGAAAAAACACACAACTTTAAAAAAAACATTTTTTTTATTTCAACTTTTATGAAATATATTTTATTTAATACTTTAAAGATTAGTTAGTATGATAGTACCTATTTACTCTAACCAAATTTTTTGTAAAGTTTTTACGTTACAATTGCTTGGAAGTGATCGTTTTTAGCAGTAAGGCCGTATTGTAGAATTTTATAAAGTGCGAACCGTGATATCGTGCGGCAATGAGCTGACCGCGGATCAAACTCACCCTGATAAAGATTCTCTAGATGAATTGAAACTGGCAGTGCCTCCATCGACAAAATAATACGTAAGTAAAACACGCGTTTCTTCAGCGTTCTCATTGTGTTCAATGAAGTATTAATCTATCTGTGTATAAGATTAAGCCTATTAAAGAATCGCATAATCATTATTTAATTTTCTTCTTCTTCTTTCGTGTCAATTTTCTCTCATAAAAATCAAATTTGCCTCGACCAATATGTTACTGCCGCTATAGCGGCGTCGGAGGCGGTGTTGAGGTCAGCTCTTGTGCAGGAGGAGGGGCAAGTAGGGCAATTAAGTTGATGAGACATAGTTTGGAAGGGAGCACCATAGTAGCACTGTACACGTGACTTGTCTAGCATTCCCCACTAAAACAAATCATATCTGCATCTGGGTGCAAGTGGATACTTGTGCTCGCAGTCTGTTGAGGGATTTCCAGATTGCGTAAGGTTGATCATTTCCTGGTTGTCGCTCACCAGGGCTTAAAATATCAAGATTAATATTATGGTCTGGCATCTTCTCGTATTTACTATAAAATATTATATCTAAGCATGTGATTAGATAAAATTCAATTGATATTTTGTAGGTACATATTTTGCTTACGGTTCAGACATAATCAAGACGCGCTCTGCAGTATTTCTTCTCTAAGCTAAAAGTCAAAGAGTTGATTTTTTGTCACCGGATCTTGTACGTGGTTTTATTTGAGTGGTTTATTATGATTGACGATGAATTTAACGGGGAAAATGACGGTGTTTTACGAGTTGGGAAGGAGTTATTTAGCGAGGATAGAATTGTTATGGATGGGAGTTTCAAAAGCGTATTCCGGAGCGAACAGAATGTTGAAACAGAAACAGGTATCTATGTCGTTAGTAATGAGTAAAGAAAAATGTCTTATGTTATTATGTAACCTGCAATACCGCAATATTTGCAATATTTGTCTTGGATCTGGGTGTTCCTTTGTATAATAAGTATGTATTTAAATAAAAAATGTATATAAGTAGCATATCAGACATGTGGTACCCATAACACAAGCTTGGCTTGCTTTGGGGCCAGATGATGCTGTGTGTAATGTCCGGCTTTTTTTATTTATTGTTTCTACTTTTATGCATGATAGAAAAAAAATAAAATGATGAAAAAAAAACGATCGTAGAGTTAAAAGTAGGACTATCAAGTACTAAATTCCTAAATCGTAAATTTCAGAAGAGCTTTGGGTACCTAAACCATAAATTGTGCTGTCCCCATATCTATTATTACACCACCGCTAAGGAGGTGTGAACCAAACATAAATTTATCAAAACGTCTCCGTTTACGTGTTGACTGAGCCCCTATTTTGAAAAGTCGTAACTTATTGACACATCCCGCCCATCGCAATTCTCAGCTTAGGCTTGGTTTACACAAGGGATGATTGCGGGTTTGAGGGCACGAAGACTTTAAATTTAAACCTGGTGCTGAGGGTTGTTTTTAAACCGACTTCAAAAAAAGAAGGAGGTTCTCAATTCAAATGTACTTTTAACATTTTTAATGTTATTACCTACCCCATAACACCGTCATATAAAAACCAATTAAAAAAATATATGAAAGGGTATAATTTCCAATTTAGTTTGGTTTATAAAATAAAATAGCTGGAAAAATATTCATACAAGTAAACGGAATTACCTATTATTAAATAAATAAAGTTTCTTTTGGTTTGGTACGAATTGGTTTCTTTTTAGTTTTTAAAACGTAATTATTTAGTATTTTTTTATAACTTGTGTTACTAATCATCAACAAAAGACACATATAATGAAGAGAATACGAACAGAAAAGCACATAGATGAGCTTCAGTTACGTAGACAAGAAATTATGATGTCGCACGCTTAAAAAAAAGAGGCATAATTCTAAAAACACAATTTTTGGTAAATCGCATTGAAACTTTTCATGACTCGATAACATATTTAATTTAAGAAAAATATAATAATATTCAACTATTTTATTTACTGTTATGAATTTATAGCATAGCCAATGGCTTCTCCTTTAATGTTCTAAAGTTAAAATATTTATATTATGTACAGTTATTTAAATATAGGACACTAAAAAAAATATTACTAACTTATTTCGTTTTATTACTAAAACAGTTACAGGAGACCACATTGTGGTCTCCTGTAACCATTGTTTCAATAATTACATGTTACACCATCGTTAAAGAGCTACTGATGTAGTAGCTGATGCAGCTTAATAAATAAATAACCACTGACATTTCACACAGCATCATCTGGCCCCAAAATAAGCACAGCTTGTGTTATGGGTACCACATGTCTGATACTACATAGTTTTTTTTTAAATTCGTACTTTTTATACAAACAAACACCCAGACTCGAGACAAATACTTCAGATCATACAAACATTTGCCTCGCGGCGGGAATGGAATACGCAACCTTCTGCGTCTCAGGCGAGCCTTTGCCCAATGTGCCACAGAAGTCGTCTTCCGCAATGTGCTCCTCTCCAAAGCAGCCTCCTTAACCTCTTTATACGACGCGATAGCCACAGTGACGCGAACAGTGACAACAGCGCACTAATTAAACAAAAATATTATTTTCTTCCTATAATGGCATCTACCTTGTTGACAATTTTGACGACCTCTGTGGCGCAGTGGGCTAAGGTCTGGCTGAGACGCAGAAGGTTGCGGGTTCGATTCCCACCACGTGACAAATGTTTGTATGTTCTGCAAGTATTTGTCTTGGGTCTGGGAGTTTCTATGTATAATATGTATGTATTTAAGAAAAAAAAAATGTATTTAAGTACTATATCAGTCATAACACAAGCTCATAACACAAGCTCTGCTTACTTTGGGGCCAGATGATGCTGTGTGAAATGTCCAGCATTATTATTATTATTATTAATTTTGCCAGTGTCAAGTGATTAGGTTATAAAGTCTTAGCGTCATTTGTTTCTTCTAAACGTCATCGCGATATGCCCGTCTTAAACTTTCTCGGGATTCCTAGTCGTTCAAATCTCATTGCAACATAATACACTTGTAATTCAATTGTCCATACTTATGCTTTGAAGTCATATTACTACGATTTTGAATCACTATGGTGAAAGGATTAATGTGCGCCTAAAAGACTAATTTCTTGCACTTGGCACATATTCCAACTTTTAGGTTCTTGGACTTTCCGGTTTCCTCACGATGTTTTCCTTCACCGGTTGAGAGTACTGGATACATTTTTCAAACAGAAGACAATGGTGCACGACCGTATTCGATCCCACGACCTTAGAAACGAAAGACAGAGCCACTACCACTAGGCCATCAGTAATATCAGAGTTGACTGAGAATTCTGTAAATCGCTTATCTCTCAGCTCATCGCTCCTCCAGCAAACTACAAACGAGAAGGAATAGAGCGATTTAAACTTTTTTTCCGGATTCCGTGCCGTCTGGGGACCCATAAAATGGCGCTACGCAGTAATTAGGAGAAAGTTGTGACTTCCAGTTGCCTTTTTTGTGACATTCAGCGGCTTTTTTGGTGACATTCTACGGATCTTTTCGACTGTTTTCGAACCTGTTAATTAGTTGAGTAAATTAGTGAGTATCGTTTGTTCAAAGGAGTTTTTCATGAGAATTGCTTTTTACATAAATTTAAAAATGTTAAGTACTTCCCGTGACTGATTTTATTTTCATACAAAATGATTGTGAAATTTGCGTATTACGTACCGATAAGAAGTTAAATTATGAATATTTATTATGCATTATCTAAAATATATACCTATTCTTGAAAATTTCTAGTTTCTAGAGCCAATCCAGGCGATGTCAGCTTTTTTATCTGGTATCCAAAGCACAAGCTATGCTTAATTTGGGGCTGGATGGTGTTTTGTGGATTGTCCATATTTATTATTATTAGTCTTATTAGTATAGACCGCAGAAGGTCGCGGGTTCGATTTCCGCAGCGGGACAAATGTTTGTATACAAATGTTTGTATGATTTGCAAATATTTGTATCGGGTCTGGGTTTACAAAAAAAAAGTATATAAGTAGTATATCAGTCATGTGGTACCCATAACACTAGCTCTGCTTACTTTGGGGCCAGATGATGCTGTGTGAAATGTCCGGGATTATTTATTTATTTTTTATTTTATTTATTTCTTAATATTATCCATTTGCTCATTATCATTCAATTATTAATGCGTCTTCTATAGAAACAATTATTATTTTATTACCACTATCTTAAATGAAACGCACCTGACTACGTCATTTATACTTACTTTTCCCTAACAGGGTCTATGTTTTACACTAAAACAATGTATATTATAACATCTTAATGTTACAGCATAAGTGCAATATTTCTTTCTATTTCGATTCATTTATATAATATCGTCTTACGAAAAAATACTTGTATTAAAAAAAACATTGTGTAGATTCATGTTAAGTTATGATATATTTTATTTTATTTACAATTTAAACAATAATAAAATAGAATAAAATAGAATATGTTTTTATTTGCAACAACACACAATAATAGAAAAAAAAAACAATAAACCTATACATACTAACATAATTAACGGTTGCCGCAAAATGGACCAAAACTCAGCATTTTATTATGCGGATTGCAGTGTTTATAATTCACCCTGGTCTTCCGTTAGGACCAATTCTGTTAAGCGGACATGAAACATGAATCTACATTATAAATTAAACAACAAGAAATAAACAAACAAAAGTTACATACAAAAACAGAAAATAACCACAAAAAGATATACATTTATAAATATATATAATTACAATAATAATAATAATATTTATGTAGCATCCAACAAGAATAATCAGTGAATAATGTAAACTAACTAAATATGTAAGTACGGACTAGTTAAAAAATACAATGGATGTACCTAAGTCTAATTAGAACTAGTTTCACAAGTTCATTAGCAGCTGTGCTAGGTAAACCTAACCTGTGTTACAGCTGCTATAATAATATAATAAAAATAAAAATAATTTTAAGATATTTATTTTAAAATTAAAAATAAAGTTTACAAACAATAATAATTGTAATAATAAAGGTAGGTAGACGCTTAAAACTAACACAGAACTTGATTATCCAGGTAGGTGATGATGATGATGATGTCCTCCTTGACGTGTCCGTCAACGGCGACCCTTATTAGCTCCGGACATGAGAGCGAAAATGGCTTGCAAAGCAAAATTTTGCCTTGAAGTTCCTGTTACAAGGCAAGCATCTAGCCACGGTAGATACTATCTAGACATTCAATCAAATGTATTCTTTTAATTTAAACTTTTTGTAAGTTAGGCTGTTACGTAAATCGCAAGGTAAAGAATTAATTAGCCGTGGCACAAGATAACCGGTTGTCCGTTCGCCATACACATTGTTTGCGCGCGGTGTACGGACACTTTTTATACAACTCCATCGTGTATATAATATAATAATAATTCCGGACATTTCACACAGCATCATCTGGCCCCAAAGTAAGCAGAGCTTGTGTTATGGGTACCACATGGCTGATATACTACATATATACTTTTTTTTTTGTAAATACATACGTACCTATTATACATAGAAACACCCAGACCAGAGACAAATACTTGCAGATCATACAAACATTTGTCTCGCGGCGGGTATCGAACCCGCAACCTTTTACGTCTCAGCCGGACCTAAGTCCACTGCGTAATAGTGGATAGTGGACATAAGTCTCATAAAGTCATAAGACATGTTCAAGTGCACGAAATGATTCTCCGAGGCGCACTTTCGGCCAAAGCCAGATGAGAAGCAGAAGGTAACGATTTTTATTACGGCCGCGGGACAATGTTTGTCTAATCGGCAAGTATTTGTTTCTGGTCTGGATGTTTTTATGTATAACTAGCTGTACGCGCGCAGCTTCACCTGCGTTGAAGAATTTTTTCCGGGACAAACTAATTTTCTCGGGATAAAAAGTAGCCTATCACCCGGGGATCGTGTAGCTTTCCAACGGTAAGAGAATTTTTCAAATCGGTCCAGTAGTTTTTATGTTTATTCGATACATACAAAAAAACAAATATACAAAACTTTCCTCTTATGTATGTAATTACAAAAAAAAATAGTATATCAGTCATGTCGTAACCAGATTTCAAGTACTACTTACTTTGGAGAGAGATGATGCTGTGTATCCGGCATTAATATTATTACTATCTGGCTTGCATTATACAAGCACTGTCCACCAATATTTATTAATTAATTTGTACATTCATTTCAAGTGCTCATTTAGTACTTCATATCTGTGCACATCTAACTCCCAAACCATCAAGGTTTGAACAATTTACTAAACAAGGAACAATTAGGTAGGTACTTACAGTTTAGAAATTACACTTAGGTATCTGAATCTATTGGAATCAAGAACTTGTTACACCACAAACAATTCAAATTCCAAAAGTTTGGTGTAAATCCTTGGAGTTCGTACTTCCTGTGCTAAAATAGTTCAAGCCCATTATTAATTAACTATTTGACAAGATAGTAATCTACTTGGTTTTGAATTCTACAAACAAAGATAATCTAACGGAAAATACAGCAAACTTCCTGCATGCGGCTTCGCATGCGTGGTTTATATCTATCTATATATCTAATACCTTTAAACGAGCAATTCTTGTATATAATTATATAATCTAAATCTCGGTAGGTACCACATGACTGACATACCACTTATGTACTTATTTTTTTGTAAATACATACTTTTTATACATAGAAACACCTAGAAACAGTATGATATGCAAGAGACAAATACTTGCATTTCATACAAACATTCGTCCTGCAGCGGGAATCGAACCCGCAACCTTCAGTCGGGACCTTGGCCCACTGCGCCACAGAGGTCGTCAGATGGTGTTGAATTGGATCGGGACCTGTCATTATTGTCATCACTGACTTTGGAAGCCTTTACTGTGCATGATCACATGCCCTTGGTCATGGTAAATTTACTGACATCAATATATCTAATACCTTTAAACGAGCAATTCTTGTATAATATTAAAAATTATAAAAATACCGGCCTTTTTACACAGCATCATCTGGCCCCAAAGTGAGCAGATTCTTGTTTAATATGTAGGCATATCTATAATTTGAATCTCAGAAACGGCTCCAACATTTTCATGAAATTTAGTATGCAGGGGGTTACGGGGGCGATAAATCGATCTAGTTACATTTCATTTTTAGAAAACGTCGTTTTATCCGTGTTTTATACCTAACGAAGCTCAAGCAAAGCCGAGCCAAGTGAAAATTTTGTCGTGATAATTTCTCCAATGACAGAAATAGCCACATCGAAACAAAAAGCATAATATCTGCCACTTACAGATTCATCCCAAAACATCGCATACAGCTATGCATTTTTTGTCTCTTTTCTAAACCTGAAGCCGGAAGCTTAAACCGTCAAAGAAACAAAACCAAACACAGACTGTAACATAGTCTGTGACAGTGGATAATTGATGGGGAAACGACGTACCTTTTCGTCAGCTGTCCGCCGCCGATGACATTTGAGATGACGTTTGGTGAATGGTTTTTACAGGAGACGATATCTTATCTAATTTACAGTCGTATCAATGTCGTATACTTGACGATGGTCGTTGGTTGTGGTCTTGTTTTTATTTCTTGATCCTAATCATTAATCATCATATTCTTTTATTTGAATTCGAATTTATGGATATACAAAAAACTTTAATGAGTTATACTATATATTTTGATAAAGACGGGTTTTCCTCACGTTATTTTGCCGATGGAGGCACCGATACTGTTTCGATTCATCTAGAGAATCTTCATCAGGGTGAGTTTGATCCGCGGCCCGCTCGTTGCCGCTCGAGTTCACGGTTCGCACTGAACCAACTTTAGTGTTATTACAATTAAAAAATAATTAATATTAGTAGACAATGCACACAACACAATTTAGCCCCAACATAGCCTGTATTATCGTGACCAGATGACTGATAGAATACTTATATATTTTTAAATACATTTTATGACACTTTATAACACTCATTTGTGTATAATCACTCAAATGATTGCTATGGGAGGGAATTAAAACCTCAACCTCATGTCACTTTCAAAGTGAAATGAGTAGTGCAAACCGTGAGCTCGAGCGGCAACGAGCGGACCGCGGATCAAACTCACCCTGATGAAGATTCTCTACATGAATCGAAACAGTGTCAGTGCCTCCATCGACTAAATAATACGTGAGTAAAGCCCGTGTTTATCAAAACTAAACCTTAATTTTTTAGTTAAGTTAATTTATTAATAAGCTGGACCAATATCCGGGAAAACTTGCAATGTACAAAAAACGTTACTTTTGACAAGCAATAAGAGCGAAGCAGGTTAGATATATAAAAAAGGCTAAGTAGTTGAACGGTCAACACAAATGCATTTAGAAATATTTTTTTAATTTGATCTTTACTTAATTTATGTTGGCTAACCTTTAATCTCCACTATTTTGCTATTTATTTTCATGATTTATCGTTTTTTTTTATCGGATCGTGCAACATAAAAAGTGATTATGAAAACCCGTGACGGCTGCTTTCTATTTGCTGCTTTGAAAGCTTTTAAGTTTAGTTTATTATTTTAGTAATCGTTTTACTAATGTCCGTTTATTTGTAATAAAATGTTACAGTTTATTTTAGAGTGAGGTGATTATTAATATTTCCTCTTTTTTAAAGCACTTTTATGAGTTTTAGATAGTTAAATCAGTGATACATAACACTGCTAACGTGTTTAACAGATTCACTTCCTGCATACATATAAATTAAACTTGTGGACAGAATATTGTGTGGGTTAATAAAATAAATAAATAAAACCGGACATTTCACACAGTATCATTTGGCCCCAAAGTAAGCAGAGCTTGTGTAATGGGTACCAATATGACTGATAAACTACTTATATATACATTTTTTTGGAAATATATACATATTATACATACAAAAACCCAGACCCGAGATAAATACTTGCAGATTAATCAAATATTTCCCACGGCAGGAATCGAACCCACAACCTTCTGCATATCAGCCAGCCTTTGGCCCACTGCGCTAGAGAGGTTGTCATACATATTACACATAGAAACTCCCAGACCCGAGACAAATATTTGCAGGAATCGAACCCGCTGAATTCTGTGTCTCAGCCAGCTAAATCAATAAATATTGGTGAAAAATTTCACACAACTTTATTTTGTATAATTACGTTTTAAAAACTAAAATGAAACCGACTTCATTGAATGAAATTTGAGCCTATCATAATAAATTTTTAGTGGAAAGTAGATGTATTTTTAACCGACTTTATCAAAAAGGAAGAGGTTCTCAATTCGTCGGAGTCTTTTTTTTTTATTTTCTATTTATTTTTATTTTTATGTATGTTCACCGATTACTCGAAAATGGCTGAACCGATTTGCAAAATTCTTTTTTGTTTGAAAGGGTATACTTCACAGGTGGTCCCATATAAATTTTATCAAAATCGGTCGAGCTGAAAAATAAACGAAAATATAAAAATTGTATACATCGATGATGTTTTCATGTATTTTCATACCTCGCTGTCTCATTGGAGCGTTGCGTTTATTTGGCCTGCCCATATTTTAATATACAAAATACATTTCCCACGGCAGGAATCGAACCCACAACCTTCTGCATATCAGCCAGCCTTTGGCCCACTGCGCCAGAGAGGTTGTCATACATATCACACATAGAAACTCCCAGACCCGAGACAAATATTTGCAGGAATCGAACCCGCTTAATTCTGTGTCTCAGCCAGCTAAATCAATAAATGTTGGTGAAAAATTTCACACAACTTTATTTTGTATAATTACGTTTTAAAAACTAAAATGAAACCGACTTCATTGAATGAAATTTGAACCTATAATAATAAATTTTTAGTGGAAAGTAGATGTATTTTTAACCGACTTTATCAAAAAGGAGGAGGTTCTCAATTCGTCGGAGTCTTTTTTTTTTTATTTTCTATTTTTTTTTTTATGTATGTTCACCGATTACTCGAAAATGGCTGAACCGATTTGGAAAATTCTTTTTTCTTTGAAAGGGTATACTCACAGGTGGTCCCATATAAATTTTATCAAAATCGGTCGAGCTGAAAAATAAACGAAAATATAAAAATTGTATACATCGATGATGTTTTCATGTATTTTCATACCTCGCTGTCTTATTGGAGCGTTATTATGTATGTATATTTATACATAATAACGCTCTGTATAATAATATATACATATTATATATATATATAATTATGTATATATATAATATGGGTAGGCCAAATAAACGCACCGCTCCAATGAGACAACGAGGTATTGAAGTGCATGAAAACATCATCGAAGTATACAATTTTTTTATTATCGTTGATTTTTCAGCTCGACCGATTTTGATAAAATTTATATGGGACCACCTGTGAAGTAAACCCTTTCAAACAAAAAAAGAATTTTCCAAATCGGATCAGCCGTTTTTGAGTAATCCGTGAACATACATTAAAAAAAAAAGATTCCGACGAATTGAGAACCTCCTCCTTTTTGATAAAGTCGGGTAAAAATATGTGTTGCAGAAAATGGCTTTGATTGGAAATTGATATAACAGTGTAAAAGTTTGATTTTAGATTTGAAATATTTTAGACTTTTTCAGTAGCTTTATATTAATTGAATAGGTATTTTTTAAGCCTCACTAAAACAACGGTTGTTTTATCAACAAATGTTATATCGAAGTAAAATAGTGTAAAATAACATAATATTACCCAGAAGTGTATAATTGTCCCAAAACACATCAACTCCATTAGCGAGTCATGTCAAGTCACCATCCCATTGACAGATGATGCCATTTCGGCCGGGAATCGAACCCGGGACCGAGGGAGTGCGGCTAACGATCCATATGATTTATTACTGTCATTACTGCCGAGCAGACCCGAAGGGCGAAGTATGCCAAAATTTATTTATAGAAATGTTCTACTTATTTCCTTTACAATGAGCTCATTTTTGTGTGAGCTTGGGAATAGGTTTGAGGCTTTTTGGTATTGAAAAGGCATAGAAGAGACCTTTTGTAGGTAATAATTGCATTTTTGAATTCCCAACAATACGTGTGGGGAGAAGATGTCTAATAATGTTTGCTTAGAGGCGTTAGTAGCCCACGTTTCGAAATCATTGAACTCATTAACCGCATATACATTTTGAAAAACAAGGCGTTAACTCACGTATTATTTTTAACCGACTTTATCAAAAAGGAGGAGGTTCTCAATTCATCGGAATCTTTTTTTTTTATGTATGTTCACCGATTACTCGAAAACGGCTGAACCGATTTGGAAAATTCTTTTTTTGTTTGAAAGGGTACACTTCACAGGTGGTCCCATATAAATTTTATCAAAATCGGTCAAGCTGAAAAATTTACAAAAATCTAAAATACATCGATGATGTTTTCATGTACTTCGATACCTCGCTGTCTCATTGGAGCGGTGCGTTTATTTGGCCTACCCATATTATATATTTACAAAATAATACATAAATATATACTTTCCACTAAAAATGTATTATAGGCTCAAATTTCATTCAATGAAGTCGGTTTTCTTTTTAGTTTTTAAAACGTAATTATGTCGATGGAGAAACCGACCATGTTTCGATTCATCTAGAGAATCTCCATCAAGGTGAGCTTGATCCGTGGTCCGTGAGATGCCGCGAGCGTTCACGGCTCCTAGTGCAAACCGTTAACTCGAGCGTCAACGAACAAGTTTTTTAAAATATACACCAACTGACGAATGTTTTGAAAGTGATCGCATTTTGATAGTATAAGACACATCAAATAACGCCTTTTTCCCGACGGAGTAGGCAGAGTCTACAGTTTTCTACTTGCTATGATCTTATCCTACCATCTCCTTTTCACTACAGGATAAGCAGACGTACCGCTCAGTTCCTACCATCCATACTTTGTAAGTCCATACGAATAAAGCGCTTTGCTTCCATATTTGGAATATTTATTGATTGGAATACTTTGCCGTCGCCTGTCTTTCCTTAAAACTATTATCTAGGTCTCTTCAAGTCAAAAGTCAATAGCTGTCTTCTAGACCTTCGTGCCCTGCATCGTGCATCGTGGGCTGCATCGTCACTTACCGAGATCGTGGTCAAACGCAAGTCAAAATTATTTCGTTTTAAAAAATAAAATGAAATCCGACTTCCTCACCACAGGATTCTGTAGTGTCTGAAATAAATAAATAAATATTAGTGGACAATACACACAACACTATTCAGCCCCAAACTTGTTGTATGCTGACCAGATCACTGGTAGAATACGTATACATTTTTTAATATATGCATTATAGTACTTTATAACACCCAATCACACAACCGACACCTATGTTTATCACACAAACGTTTATCCTGGGAGGGAATCGAACCCTCAACCTACAGCCCAGAAGGCAGAGCTACTACCAACTGAGCTGACAGGCCTGTCAAATAAAGCTTAAATCATGTAGCAAGCTACAAGTTTTACCTATTGTTTTAAGCATATATCTACCTATTGCAAGTTGAAACTTATTTGTTAAGTCTATCTTTTGTCTAAAAGTTGAAAGACTTGCTCTACAAACAAATCTTTGGTAATCTGTAATAATAAAAATACATTTATAAGTAAGTTTTGAAAACTAAAAAGACAATCGACTTTATGTATCTAAAAATTATCATCGATAGAACAGAATAGAATTTTTAGATTTTTGTTGATTTTCACCGTTCGACCGATTTCGATAAAATTTTAATAGACCTGGAAAGTATACCCTTTGAAACAAAAAATAATTTTCCAAATAGGTGCAGGCGTCTTTGAGTAATCGGTGAACATACATAAAAACAGATTCTAACGAATTGAGAACCTCCTCCTTTTTTTTAAAGTCTGTTAAAAATACTTAATGGTAAAGCGCGCATTGCAGATTAATCCGCGAATTTTTTGCACTATTTTGTGGAGCATGGAATCAGATGCTCAGACAGAAGGCAAAAATCAGCACAGAATTGACAGAATCAAAAATTACAAACAGAATAGCGCTATTTTAACCGCACAGATTAGTTTGCTAGTGCGTGCTTAAATTTTATAGTTCCCATCCCAGTAACGCACAACACATTTTATTCTCAGCTGGGTTTGTTTCCCACGTAACCTAAAAGTTTTTTTTTTATTTTTGTTTTTGTTTGTTAGATATCTCCGTCATTAATAAAATGTTTTAATTTTTCTATGGGAAATGATTATATTTTTCGATTGAACCCATGGAATTTTCATCAAAATGGGGGTAGTTTAGTTTTTAAATCTAAATAGCTTGAAAAAATGTGTCATCCAGTAAACGAAATTTCGAATATCCTGCGACTTTCCAGTGCCGTTTACGAATTAAAAAAATATATAAAGTTCTAATAAGCGTAAAAAAAAAACTTTTTTAACAGACTTAAAAAAAAAATGGCGCGTTTGTATTGTTTTTTAACCGACTCTATCAAAAAGGAGGAGGTTCTCAATTCATCGGAATCTTTTTTTTTATGTATGTTTACCGATTACTCAAAAACGGCTGAACCGATTTGGAAAATTCTTTTTTGTTTGAAAGGGTTTACTTCACAGGTGGTCCCATATAAATTTTATCAAAATCGGTCAAGCTGAAAAATTTACGAAAATCTAAAATACATCGATGATGTTTTCATGTACTTCGATACCTCGCTGTCTCATTGGAGCGGTGCGTTTATTTGGCCTACCCATATTATATATATACAAAATACATCTACTTTCCACTAAAAATCTATTATAGGCTCAAATTACATTTAATGAAGTCGGTTTCTTTTTAGTTTTTAAAACGTAATTATATATTGAATATATTGAATTAAGTTGGTTTTCTTTTTAGTTTTTAAGCGTAGTTATGAGTGATTGATAATTTTTTATGATTGAGTGTTTATTATATTGTGTTCTAATGTATTCTATTCTATTTTTACAAAGCGGCCAACTAATTTGATTAAACTATGTATAGCACTCAAAATTTGCAAGTTGAAGTGGCAATGGGCAGGTCATATAGCTCGCAGCACTGATAACCGTTGGGGAGTAAAAGTTCTCGAATGGCGACCATGAACAGGAAAATGAAGCGTAGGATGACCCCCCACCCGATGGACTAACGACATTGTAAAGATCGCAGAAAGTCGGTGGATGGAGAGGGCTCAGAATCGTTCTTCCTGGAAATCTATTGGGTAGGCCTATGTTCAGCAGTGGACTACTTAAAGGCTGATATGATGATGATGATGTATGATATATACTACTATAATGTAATGAAACAGATTACAAAATACAAATACGCCGTTTATATGTATATTTGCTTGGAATTTAATAATCTAATAATATAATAATATTTAATAATCTAAGTTCATATTTTACATAAATTTTGGTACAATGTACCAACAAAAGGTGTCGCCCAAACAAAACAGTAGAAGTTTTGGAACAATTGCGCCTTCGCGCGACTGTGCTGTGTTATTCACTGTGGTACCACAAGTTTGCAAAGTTTGTCTTCAATAGATCATGGAAAACATTGATGATAAAAATGATAAAAATGATAAAAACTTGACTTCATACTACAAAACTATATTTATTTTATTCACAAAAAATATTAAAGTACTAATATAACTATTAAAAAAAAGATAGGTATTCAAAGTATTGTAATAATTACAGAGATTAAGAAAGTTACGGATGAATATTGATAGATGGCGCCAACAGCCACCCGCGGCTGCACCCGCCTCGTTCTCATTGTTTACCGGGATAAAAAATATCCTATATCCTAATCCAACTTTGGGGCCAGATGATGCTGTGTGAAATGTCCGGGATTGTTATTATTATTAAGTTACTAACCATATTCATTTTAAGTTTCATCTAAATTGCTCTAACGGTTCTCGAGTTATAAGACTTTTTTTTATATTAAACTAGCTGACCCGGCAATCGTAGTTTTGCCTTATTGAATATAAAAACATTTTATTTGGGGTGAGGCACCCTTAACACTTTGGGGTATTAAAATTAGTTATAAACCTATTCTCGGACCTACTGAATATACATATAAAATTATATCAAAATCGGTCAAGCCATTTCGGAAGAGTATAAACTAGAAAACTGTGACACAAGATTTTTATATATATGAGATTATCTACGATAATTTTTATCTCACTATTTACATATTAGAGTAAAAAATTACAATCATTTACATCTCACATGTTATTTTGAACCAATGTGGTGAAAGGTTAAATACGGGCCTCAGAACCTTCTTTTCTGAAATAAAGGTACTTTTGCAAAATTGAATACCTTGAATGCATAGGTGTTTTTGAAGCACTTGTTTACTCAGAAGATTTTGACCAATTTGTGTTACTTGTTGTAGCTTGTAATGAAATGAACAAATAATAATAATAAAGTCCTTCAGAGATAAATAATGGGTATTTTCTGTACCAGTTTGTTCTTAAACTTTGCTGTCACAATTAATTAGGACTTTCTAATTAATTAAAACTCTGGAATTTTACAACATTGTTGAAGGTAACAAAACTTTTATTATAAGGGTTTTGTATTATGGGCTAAGTTTATATGGAATACATTTTGTTTGTTTCCATTAAACAAAAGACTAGTACAGTTTAACTCAATTTAGAAGACGCGTCGGCTAAATGAAGACCTCTGTGGCGCAGTGGGCTATGGTTCGGCTAAGACGCAAAAGGTTGTGGGTTCGATTTCCGCTGCGGGACAAATGTTTGTATGATCTGCAAGTGCCTCGGGTCTGGGTTTATAGACACACCCAGACCAGACCAGACCAGACCAGACAGTATAATAATGTATGTATTTACAAAAAAAAAGTACATCAGTCATGTGGTACCGATAACACAAGCTCTGCTTACTTTGGGGCCAGACGATGCTGTGTGAAATGTCTGAAATAAAAAAAAAAAAAAAAAATGCGCAATTCCGTTTTACACCTCAGTTTTACCTGCATGGCGATTATGGATCTTTTGTTACAATCAATTTCTATCAGTTTCTATGAGCAATCAGCATAATTTCAATCATTAGCTTGATTGTAACTGGAATTTATTTTTTATAAGACGAATTACTTTTACAATTGTTTGTTTTCTATCTCAATCAAAATTAATCTATAGATGGGAGTGCCGCGAACAATCAAAGTGAAGCATCCAAACCATGCTCTTTTGTGTAAATACATACATAAATATATAACAACATAAATACGCATATTCATACACCAAAATCATGCTCCTTGCTCCTACTACAGGCATACATACTTCAGTTAATAAGTATAAAATAATACCAACATGTCATGTCGTCGGTCGTCTAGTAAACATCGCACAAAAAAAACATTACAATACAATACAATAGTTATTTATTCCAATAAGATACGTACAGTACACTTGGAAAAGTCAGGTACAAAAATACCTAATAATAATATTACACTATAATATTACGGGCTTACTATTTGGTTACAACATTTAAGAAAAATAATTCATTACAAATAGAATAGCAACATTAAATTCCAAATAAATTCATTATTTAAAAATGTCATCAGCAAGTGCTTCGTCTAGAGAATAGTACGATTTCTCTAGTAATATATTTCTTATCTTTATACAATAACATTCAAGATCAGAGTTTTGTAATTCAGGCGTCAGTTTATTGTACAATTTTATGCTTATACATAAGAAGCTATTACCAACTTTGGCTAGTCTATGCTTAGGAAGACAAATGTTATATTTATTTCTTGTATTATAATTATGGATCTCACAGTTTAGGTTAAATTTATCAGGGTTTAGCTTTACAAACATCAGATTGTGGAAAATGTATTCTCCTACCATCGTCATAATTTCTAATTTCTTAAATATTAGCCTATACGATTCTAAGCCAAGCAAAATAAGCAAAATAGAACGAATGGCTCTTTTTTGCAGTATGAATATTCTATTCGACTGTGAGGCATTTCCCCAAACTAAAATTCCATACACCATAATGGAATGAAAATACGCATGATATACCATTTTTGCAGCTCTTATGTCACTAAGTTGTCTTAATGTCTTTATTGCGTAAACTGCTGACTTTAATCTCCCAACGAGAGTGTCAATATGTTTATTCCAAATGAATTTACTGTCAATGTCTATGCCTAGAAATTTGGTGTTGTCAAGAGTAGTCAAAAAGTGTTTATCAATTGTATGCCTAACTAATTCGTCATTATTATGTTTATGTCCTAAAAAAAAGTTTACAATATTCGTTTTATCTACATTTAATAGTAAATTATTGGCATTAAACCATTTTTGTAAATAGAGTATCAGCGTTTCTATCTTTACACATAACTTTTCTTTGTTTTATCACTAACTACTACAGCTGTGTCGTCAGCAAAAAGGACTATATCCATTTCATTTTCAACACAGACCACAATGTCATTAATATACAGAATGAATAGAAGTGGCCCTAAAATAGACCCTTGTGGTACTCCCATTGTAATATTATTTGATTCAGACTTTTGGCCGTTGACACTCTAGAATTTGTTTTCTATTTTTTAAATAAGACGCGAATACAGACAATTCATTGTTTCTAATACCATAATGCTCAAGTTTTAATAAGAGAATCTTATGGCAGACACAGTCAAAAGCCTTTGATAGATCACAAAACAGGCCGTATGTGCTCTTACTTCTGTCAAATTCCACAAAACTCTCTCTACTAGAGAAGTTATAGCTTGATTCGTGTTTTTTTTCCTTTGAAACCCAAATTGCCTGTTGTTGATGATTTTGTTGGTTTCTATGAAATAATATAGCTCATTTGCAATATATTTTTCAAAAATCTTACTAAATACAGGCAAAAGTGAAATGGGCCTATAGTTATTCGCATCGCAATGAGAGCCCTTCTTATACAGTGGAATCACTTTTGCTAGTTTAAGGGCATCTGGAAAACTACCACTGAGTATACAATTATTAATTACTGTTGCCAATGGTAATGCTATTTCATTTTTAATTGTCTTGATTATTAATGTAGATACGGCCCAAAGATCATTTGAAATTTTGCATTTTAATTGATTAATAATTTTTATAACACCAGTTGTTGTTATATCTTTAAGAATAAATGATTTCGAACTCGATGGTGTAAACTTGTTAATAAATTTAATAGATTCACTTTCAGATTTTTTAAGATCTTGGGTTAAGGTAGGAGCACTGTGAACGAAAAAGTCATTAAAATGGTTGGCTATTTCTATAGGTGATTTGAGAGTTTCATTTTTAAAACCAGTTATATTATCAATTGTCTTTTTATTTCTGAAACTCTTTCTGGTTTCTTTCTTTATGATGGTCCAAGTAGATTTAATTACATTTTTAGAGTTAAGAACTTTATCTCGTATGTCAATACGTTTTACCATCAAGCAACATTTCTTAAAAAAATTACTGTAGTGACTCAAATACTTTCTTAGACTCTCATCGTTTGTAAGTGACAATAAGTAGTATAGATTCTTCATATTATTTTGTGATACTCTTAGACCTAATGTCGCCCAATCATTGAATGATTTACTAGCCTTTTTATGGTTTTTATAGGCATAATCCCATTTAAAACCCTTAAAAATGACACAAAAAAATCCTTGAAACTAATCAGCCTGCTGTTACAAAATTCATTATAAATACCTAATTTCAAAAGTTCAATTGAGTTATCACTAATTATTCTTTTTTTAACAAAGTAGAAGTCACAATTACTATTTGTATGGTCATATAAATAATTTATTTTTATGAACTGTGCAAAGTGGTCAGACTTTACACCAGGTATAACCCATGATTTTAATACGTCTATGTTTGTAAAAATATTATCAATACATGAATGTGTATTGCTAGTCAATCTCGTGATATCAAAAATCTTTCTTTCAATGCCATAGCATTCTAATAAGTCGACTATTGAAGAACTTTGGTCGCTACCACTATCATCCAAAGTTGCGAAGTGGGCGTTGAAATCTCCACACTATTATGTCTATAGGTAATTTAGTTTTGTTTGTCAGCGTTTCTAAGCATAGTTCCAATTTATCTAAAAATACTACTAAATTAAGATCGGCACACGGTGATTTGTAAACCACTACAATTATAAGCTTACTCGTTTCAATACAGCTTATTTCAAATTCTTTTTCAACATTTAGCTTATTAATATCAGATCTAGACTTAGCTTTAATATTATCTTTAACTAAAATAGCTGTACCTCCTCGTATGAATTCTTTTCTATAACTAGCACTAACTATTCTGTAATCATCAATCACATACCCATTTAAGTTCTCTTCCTTCAACCATGTTTCAGTTATACAAAAAATGTCTATATCTTCCATTTCTAAAAACAAGCTTAATATAATTTTTTTATCTACCATGCCTTGAACATTTTGGTGGCATATATTTAAACATGTCTTCGTCTCAGGTTTACTTATGTCAACTCCTGTAGCAGTTCTGTTTTTTGAAAATCCGTCTTTACCTGATGGTGGATAGCTTGCTTTACATTTTGGTTACATTTTATGAAATGAAGTGTGCTACTACTTTGGTAGTGATGTAAGCAGTACATTATTTTTGCAGCTAAATGTGCATGTTTAATTTTCATTTGTAAGTATTGATCCCTGGGTATATTTATGTCTAAGTACATTACATATTCGTTTACTACGGCCAGATGATGAAGTTTTTCATTAACTTTGTGTATTTGTTGGTCATTGCGTCCATCATACTTGAGAGAGCATAAAACTAGTTTAAACTTCCTGCAGAGTGGAAGCATAGTCTGTAGCCTTTCCGGGTAGGATTTGTAATCTTTACTTTTGGTTTCGGTGTAATTACTAAGAAGTAAAATGACAGAATCATTTTCGTCCAAATGCCTTGTGTTATCTACAAATTTATTTAATATTATATTTATATTTGCTTCAGGCAAACATTAATTGATAAATTTCTCATTTGGTTTCAGATTGTTATACACTTTACTCCCTAGGTTTCAGCCATAGGCATCAGAAAACATGATGATTCCGTCAATTTGTGACGAATTAGCATGGCAGTTTTTCTTAGTCTTTGTATTTCCATTTTCATTGACATCATACAATATACACGTAGTGTTGGGTGCATCAGTCTTGGAGAGTATAGTATCATTTAAATTCTTCTCCTCATTATTTCTTATAAAACTTTCTAGTTGTTTGAGTTTGCTTTCTAGAATATGAACTTTGCACTGTATTCTTTTGTCTTGAATGGAATCTACCTCATATTTTCTTATGATTTCAAGAAACTGTTCACATTGTGCTTGTAAATCTTCAATTGTTGCATTTCGTCTGTTCATTTCTGTTTCTGTTAACCTAAGAGTAGCTTTAAGACGCATTGATTTAAATGTATTTTTTTTTTAGAGAAGAAACCAAATTTCGATGTCGTCTAGCTTTCAGTTTACCGGTTTTCACGGTGATAAACTTAACTTCATTTAAATCAATTTTTGAAATTAAATCACAGTACTTCATTTGTAGTTCTTTGTAGTTAGTCATTTTGTATTGTTTGCAGAATTGCATCTTTTTGGTTAACTTGGTTACTCATTAATAAACCTTCAATCTCAGTTAAGTCATTTTTTAAAGATTTGTTTTCTTCTGTTACAAGATTTAAATTTTCACTCAAATCATTAAAGAGTTCTTCACATAGAGCACCACATAACTTTTTCTTTAGATCATTGTTTTCATTTAGCAGTATTTAAAATTTTCTTACATTTTCTTCTTGTTCGTCTAATAGTTTCTTATATAAACTAGTTACTTTATATAAATCTTGTTTAAGATAGTTTATTGTTTGTGCGTAATTTTTGATTTTCTCACATAAGTTGTCTTCATTCGTAATCGTGTTTTCAGAAAAAGGTTTATTTATTGCCTTTGTCCTCGATCGAGTATACATTTTGAAAAATTTTTAGCCCTTAATATTTAATCCAAATGTATGAATTATACGTCTGTAAATGTCACTTGTGATTTACGCACATAAAGATCGGAGTAATAAAATGAAAATGAAAAAAAAAATGCAAAAAGTCTTTTGAGGACGGCCTACCGTCCCAAATCAGAAAAAAAAATAAAATAAAGAACTCACTGTTTAGCTTTTTGGTATTTTTCATGTATTTTTCATGGCGTTTTAGCACCTCAAAGCGTATAATAGATTCAAACTGTTTCTTCAGAAGTTATTCCTTTCGCACTTCACTTGTTTTGTAGTAGTATTTTCACACCTGTTCGTGGATTTGTGATATTTGTATTTTGTTTCTATTTAGCAGTTTATACCTTGAATTTCAACTGGATAACATTTTCACACAATTATTATGCTATTTAACTTGAGTTCCAATTGTTTTTATGTTATTGGCGCGTTTATTTATATCAAATTACAATTAAAATAACAGAGCTATATTATCTAGTCGACAGCGACATCTGTCATTCGGATATGTTACTTATGCTTTTTTATGTTTTGTGGTGATTCCGTGTTAAAAAATAATACCTTTTTTAAATATTTATGACATAATGACATTCGGAATTAGTTAGTTTTAAATATGTGATGACCTCTGTGATGCAGTGGGCCCGGCTGAGACGCAGAAGGTTGCTGGTTCGAATCCCGCCGCGGGACAAACATTTGTATGATCTGCAAGTATTTATCCCGGTGTTTCTATGTATTATATGATTGTTTTTACAAAAAAAATACATTAATAGTATAGCAGTCATGTGGTACCCATAACACAAGCTATATTTACCAGATGGGACCAGATGATGCTGAGTAAAAATTCGGCAAAAAAATACTTATTTAACTCTAAATTGGGTCAACCTAGGTATATGCCATAATGACTCTCAAATTAAATAGTTTTTACTGCTTGACAATTTAAACCGATAATATTTTGTCAGTCTTGTTATAAAGATTGACACACTTTATTTTATAAAATTATATTCTTTACTAACGCGCCCATTATCTGCCACACTAACAAAAACAAAATTAAAATTACTATGACTTGGCGAATGCTTCAGGCCGTGTCCCAACTCGAGACTTTTCAGTACAAATAAGTAGGTTCCTATGTAATTGCATGTTTATACAGCATTCGTTTTATATTATACTAGCTGCTGCCTGCTGCTTCGCACGCGTGGTACCTACCTAAAAAGTAGCCATGTCCTTCTCCAAGGTCCTATGTATCCGTATTCCAAAATTCATCAAAATCGGCTCTTCGGTTTAGGCGTGAAAACGTGACAGACAGACAGACAGATTAACTTTCGCATTTATAATATTAGTAGGGATTATTATTATTCCATATAAGCGTTAGCGTGGCTGTGTGTAGTCGTCTTGCAAGAGAATAAAGTAATTTTCAAAGTCAAACATATTTTTATTCAATACAATCACAAGGATCACTCTGAAACGTGTTACATACTAGGTGAATTTAGGTGACAATTCCTCCTGAGCCAAGTCCGAGAAGATTGTTTAGCCGTACTAGATTTTGACCTGTTAGGGACAACACCGTGGAACCAAAACCATGACAAGTCGGGGCGCGTCTGACATGACATATTGGACCTATTCATCAAACCTCATATCGCATTGTTTTAGTTGATTACTCGTGTGTCCACGCCCTTAGAAAATGTTTGAGATATTGGCCTTTGTTATTTCTTACGGTATGATCATTGATCAAATATTGCTGAGTACTAGTGCACGAATGGTTCTTACGAGGCGCTTCAATCCTTTCACCACACTGGTTTGAAATATCCAGACACGATAAAAAGAAGAATCGAGTACCTACATATTATTTTTGGAATTTAAAATCACGACAACGACACGACGACGACACGACATCTATGTCACTTAGAGCGCTTGATTGTTAGCCAAGTCGTTTTTTAGTATCTTTATAAGTACATGTATATAAATCTAATGTGCGTGTGTTTGTAATTATATTCCTCTGGCTGGACTGGAGCTGGAGAAAAAAACAGATGTAATTGTAAATCTAAGCCGTTCTCGAATTCACTTGAACACACTAAGAAAATCATCAACGATTTTGATGATTTTTTTTGTGTGTTCAAGTGAATTCGAGAACGGTTTAAAATTACAAGATCTTTTTTTTCTTGTTAACACGCGCAGACGAAGTCGCGAGCGGGAAAGCTGGTTATTATATTTTCTTAACTAAAATAACCACTAAGGACTCTAAGAGCGGCAATTAGGTATGGCCGAGACACGAGAGATGTCATTCCGATTTCCGATAGCTAAAAAGCAGGTTACAAAACCTGGTCTGTGTGTTTTAGAACAAAAGCACTCTGAATTTATTAGTACCTGGATGTAAAAGCTCTGCTAGGTATAAAACACGGATAAAACGCCGTTTTCTAAAAATGAAACCTAGCTAGATATATTTATCGCCCCCTTGCATACTAAATTACATGAAAATCGTTGGAGCCATTTCCGAGATTCAGATTATATATATACATAATAAATATACAAGAATTGCTCGTTTAAAGGTATTAGATTCTGACTGTATCATATTTAGATTCCAAGTGGTCTTTACTGATTTAAAATTTAGACCTTAACTAATAATCTGCACCTACCATTGAGTTAAGAAATATATTAGTAATTCAAACTATTCATTATCTGTCGTAAACACTTTTTTCTTCAGTATAAGGGTCTTATAAATTCATACTAGTTAATGTGTTGTTTAAATGTGTTGCCATCTCTATTCTTAAATATTAGAATGACAGGGACAGAGCATATTTTAACGCCACGATAGCTAATTATAAGATAGCGGGTGAAAGTATTTCTTATTTTTTGTTGCAGGCAAAGTTTACTTTTAATGAACGAACTTCTGAACGGATTCTACGAGGTCCTATCAAAGGTTCATACGCCAATGCTTAATGCTAATGCTAATGCTATAAAGTTTGATTTTACAATCATTCAGTTTTTTTATTAAACAAGTACTTATTTGTAAAAAAAAAATTTATGGCCAGTATTAAGATAAAACAAATTTAATGTTATCGATGGAATTTTCGTATCAACGTATTTTATCTGATATCTACCATAATATCTGTAGACAAGTAAGCTATATCGATAAGCGTGAACGATAAAAAATAAGGTCAAATTTCAAACAATCATAAAACGTTATGTAATTAAAATAAATAAATATTGGTAATTGGCAATGCACACAACACTATCTAGCCCCAAACTGCCCAAACTAAGCATGGCTTGTATTATGGTGACCAAATGACTAAAATAATACTTTTATAACACCCAGACGCAGAAAAACACCTGTGTTCATCACACAAATGTTTATCTTGGGACAAAAGCGAACCCTCAACCTACAACACACAAGGCAGAGCTACTACCAACTGAGCTGATAGGCCAGTATGAATCAAATAATATTATAATTACGTATCATTACGTTTCATGTTTCAATGAAGTCTTCATCTTTTTAGTTTTTAACTAAAAAGATAACCGACTTTATTGAATGAAGTTTGATCCCATAATACATTTTTAGTGGAAATTAGATATATTTTGAGTATAATATTATAGGTAGGCCAAATAAACGCACTGCTCCAATGAGACAGCGGGGTATCGGAGTAAACGAAAATATCATCGATGTATACAATCTTTAGATTTTTGTTTATTTCGATAAAATTTAAATTCCCACGCCACCTGGGAAGTATACCATTTCAAACAAAAAAAAATGTTCCGATTTGAAAATTTTTTTTAGTTAGTAGTTTAGGCGTTTTCGAGTAATCGGTAAACATAAATAAAAAAAATAGATTCCGACGAATTGAGAACCTCCTCCGTTTTATTGTAGTCGGTTAATAAAAATAAGAGCGTTAGAAACGTATATTTTCCTACTCATTTCATGGTAAGAAAACTTTAGTAGGTACTTCTTCCTATTGTGTACTAGCTATATTGAACAAGTGTGGTGAATGGATTAAAGTTTGTCTCAGAGGCTCTTCACATGCAATAGACATATGTACTGTTTTATTAGGCCGTTAGAACTATTTATGTTTTGCGTATGGAGACTACATACACGTTTAATAACGTTCCATGTCTTTTTCATATTATTTTTGGCGTCATTTAGGTCAGCTTTATCATAATGCGATACATGTATATATGCGTATATATGTATATATACATGTATATATACATATACATGACACATAATGCGGTACATATATTGTTCTAAAGCAATTGACAATCATTAGAACGAATTATACCTAAAATGCGATATGAATCGTTATCTGTTATTAATTAAAAATGGTAACGGAAAGGTCCACATACCGTAGGTCGGTTGGTTTTGGTTAAGAAGTCACGGCATTGACGCGCACCTTGCACATCTATACATATAAAAGGCGATGTGTGTATATATAATCCCTATAGATTTAGACTCCGAAACGGTTGGACCGATTTCGATGAAATTTTCAGGAAATCTTTAAATTGGCCTAGCGGTTGAAATTTGTTAGCGATCCGATCAACAAACCTTTTTTTTTGCATAAATCAAATTTGGTATGGATATAATGTAGATTGTATCTTAGGAACAGTCATAGGCTACTTTTTATGTATGTACTATACTACGCATAGTAGGTACCTACAATGCGTGCGAAGCCGCACGCAGAAGCGAGAGTTGCTGAGAATATGGACATAATATATTACTGTTCTCTGACCGAAATCGTAAAAGCTACACTGTATATGTTACCTATGTTATTGTAATTAACTGTAAATGTAAATGGTTTTTTCATTTTTGTATTTTGACATAATATTATTATGACTTATTATTTGACTATTGGACATAATTTGTATTTGAATTTAATTACGTTGACTACGCTATTTTATTCGCAGAATCGTGTAATCGGAGCTAAATATTTTATTTAAAAAAACTCTTGAACGTGCCGAGCTTTGCCGTGTTATCTTTTAGTAGGGAACTAATAATAATAATAATAATCATGCCGGACATTTCACACAGCATCATCTGGCCCCAAACTAAGCAGAGCTTGTGTTATGGGTACCACATGACTGATATACTACTTATATACTTTTTTTTTATTTAAATACATACGTATTATACATAGAAACACCCAGACCCGAGACAAATACTTGCAGATTATACAAACATTTTTCCCGCGGCGGGAATTGAACCCGCAACCTTTTGCGTCTCAGCCGGACCTAAGCCCACTGCGCCACAGAGGTCGTCAACTGTATTGCCGTATGAACGGTGTCTCTGTTTAATTAAATTAAACCATCTAGTTAATTTAATTAATGGCACAGATTTATCTCTACGAACTACTGGTAGTTTCGTTTGAATCTTATCTGCTTCTGGGATTTAGTTTGTAAAGGAACTGGGTATTGGGGATCTACCCTATTTGAAAACAAAACTGGTTGTCAGGAGTATTATGGCTGCTTTACGCTGAAAGAGAATCTTCAGAGAAATTGCAATGAAATCTCCACTTCGGTGAAAACAGATCCGTTTATACATGGATTTACATATTTTAAGAGACAAATCTAAATCTCTAAATCGTATTTTCAGATATTAAGAAGTAGTCTAAAGCTGTTAGCGATAAGGCCGTTCCTTGTCCATTGTATTGCCTTTTATCGTAAAATAATTGTTGGTAAAATTTTCTGTGTATAAACAAATAATTAATGCTGGACACAGTATCATCTGTAATTTCACTCAAAACGGGATATTTACCATGATATAGGTATGAGTTTTTCTGCTTCTCGATATTTCGGCACAGTTGCATGCGCCATGATCACGAGATAAACTGAAGTCTTTGCGGGTGGATGTTATTGGCAGACAAAACGGTCTACCCTCTTTCTCAGTCTTTTTCTGCGAACATTACCCCTACTACCGGTTTCACTGTCACTAACAACTCTATCACGATTACGACACACAACACTCATGGTATCTGGACGCTTAACTGGTACCTCACTTTTACGATTTCCACACATCCTCACCACAGGGTTCCAGGCTCCAGACAATTGAAAACCGTATTCTCGATTGAAATTCCTGTGTTTGGTAATCTCTATTGCCTCTTGTACCAATCTTGGGATGTAATGTTTTTCAGTTGAGATTACCTGTGGATTGTGTAACTCGATCCAGTGGTTTGAGCCAGATTCTAGTAGATGTGTAGCTATGGCCGACTTTTGTGTGTCCATATTTTTGACCGCCCGGATGTGCTCTGTCACTTGACTAGCTATGGTACGTTTTGTTTGTACGTTTTGTTTGCCGATGTAAGAGCTCCCACAGCTGCAGTCAATCTTGTACACTCCTGGTGTTTGAAGAGGAATCTTATCTTTAGGTGAGCGCAGGTAGTGTGAGATCTTCTTTAAAGGAGTAAAAATTGTTTTTATGGACAATTTTTGCAGGGCTTTCGCAGTTTTGTCCGTCACTCCTTTGATGTACGGTAGAAAAGGTGAAAGACCTAGAACGTTTACGGAAAAAGTGTGACTGTCTACGTGCATCGCTGGATTTTTTAGTGAAGTGTCGGGATACAGACCTAATACGCACACACACAGGTATGTGTGTGTGCGTATCAAATCTCGTGATGACATTCCGGCATCCGCAAATATTCTACGACAAGCGAGTGTCAAATTACTGCGAAAAACAATACGGAACAATAGACACCGGTTTCATAAATTGCAAGTAGAATTATATAAAATACATTTCAAGTGCATTAGTGTGTTGTCACCTACGGATTTTGATTTTGACCGTTTACATACATACTATTACATACATGCAAGCTCAGCGCTCTGGAGATCAATGTTTATATAAACAGAACCAAAAGTTAGAATCCATGTTGAAAACACAAAAGCGAGTTGTCCCCTACCAGACACATGCAGATATTAACTCACAAAAAACTCGAACGGTTATTAATTTGTCTGACAAGGTTTTGAATGATTCTGCTCTGAGAGTGTTAGAGAAGGGTCTAAATTTTTGCCCCTACCACGAAACGCATCCCTTATGAGAAAGTGATCGGTAATGTGAAGGAGGTCATTCGTTATAATAGGATACGAGGAAGTGACGCGGAGTGCCTAAGACAGAACATTTTATTTATATTACGTCATACTAAACCTCCAGAACCCAACATTACTAAGGATGAGTTGATGGCGTTAAAAGAGTTCCGCCAAGATACAAACTTTTTGGTCCTTAAGGCTGATAAGGGGAACGCTACGGTAGTTATGAACGTCACAGAATACGAGGATAAAGTAGAAAATTATAAAGGAGTGCCAATACGCTATAGGAGAGGAACTAACAAAATACCTGTTGCGCCCTAAAAACATCCAGCCACCTAAACTGTATGGTCTACCTAAAGTACATAAACAGAATGCTCCGCTGCGACCCATCGTTAGTCAGATTGACTCACCTACTTAAGAGTTGGCGAAGCATGTAGCGGGTGTATTGCAACCTTCTGTAGGCCTGTAGGGCGATTATGGAACTCTAATTACAATCAATTTCTATCAGTTTTCATAGATTTCTGATAGACATAGTTGTAATTAGAGTTCCATAATCGCCCTACTGACATCATCTTTCGTGAAAGACTCACGTCACTTCATACAGATTCTTCAGCAGACAACGGTTGATGAGAGTGAGGTGATGGTTAGTTTTGATGTGGAATCCCTCTTTACAAACGTCCCTATAGCCGACTGTATGAAGGTGATAGAGACTAGAATACAGAGAAATAGTATCCCAGCAGAATATGCCAAGCTTTTATACCATATACTGGCCACAAACTATTTCTTGTGTAGGGAAAATTACTACCTACAAATTGATGGTGTTGCCATGGGAAGTCCCGTCGCTCCCGTAGTGGCCAATATATAGATGGAGTATTTTGAGAACCTGGCTATATGCTCTGCCCCCTTGCCAATGAAGTTATAGAAAAGGTACGTTGATGATGTTTTCTGTATTGTGAAAGGCAATAAACATGAGATTGAACTCCTTTTGGCATACTTAAATGCGGTTTACGTATGAAATGGAAAGTGATCGAAGCTTGGCTTTCCTGGACGTGATGGTACAGATTCGTGATGATGGTAATTCAGGCTATTCGGTTTATAGGAAGCCGACCCATATGGATCGATATCTCAATGCTGATTCACACCATCACCCTCGGCAGCTTAACTCGTTTGTAATGTCTCTCACGAACCGTGCTTTCGACCTATGTGATGAGTACTCCATAAAGAGTAAGCTAGCTCATGTTCAGCATGTCTTACGTAAAAATGGATATAAGCTTCGATCTTTTCCAGTTAGACAAAGGCCTAAACCCCACAGATGTATAGTAGAACGAAAACCTGCTTTTCTACCGTACATCAAAGGAGTGACGGACAAAATTGCGAAAGCCCTGCAAAAATTGTCCATAAAAACAATTTTTACTACTTTAAAGAAGATCTCACACTACCTGCGCTCACCTAAAGATAAGATTCTTCTTCAAACACCAGGAGTGTACAAGATTGACTGCAGCTGTGGGAGCTCTTACATCGGCCAAACAAAACGTACCATATCTTGTCGAGTGACAGAGCACATCCGGGCGGTCAAAAATATGGACACACAAAATTCGGTCATAGCTACACATCTACTAGAATCTGGCTCAAATCACTGGATCGAGTTACACAATCCACAGGTAATCTCAACTGAAAAACATTACATCCCAAGATTGGTACAAGAAGCAATAGAGATTACCAAACACAGGAATTTCAATCGAGAAGACGGTTTTCAATTGTCTGAAGCCTGGAACCCTGTGGTGAGGATGTGTGGAAATCGTAAAAGTGAGGTACCAGTTATGCGTCCAGATACCATGAGTGTTGTGTGTCGTAATCGTGATAGAGTTGTTAGTGACAGTGAAACCGGTAGTAGGGGTAATGTTCGCAGAAAAAGACTGAGAAAGAGGGTAGACCGTTTTGTCTGCCAATAACATTCACCCGCAAAGACTTCAGTTTATCTCGTGATCATGGCGCATGCAACTGTGCCGAAATATCGAAAAGCAGAAAAACTCATATATCCTGATGGTAAATATCCCGTTTTGAGTGAAAATTATGTGCAAAACCATGATAGTTATAAAAGTTGTAACAGTATCATCTGGCCTCAAATTAAGCAGAGCTTGTGTTATGGGTAACTGAGAGCTTTGAATTTGGAAACTACGTAAAGTTAATAATAATACAAGTAATGACAATAATACTAGTAATGATAATAATGATATTTAGACAACCTCTGTGGCGCAGTGGGCTAAGGTCCGGCTGAGACACAGAAGGTTGCGGGTTCGATTCCCGCTGCGAGACAAATGTTTGTATGATCTGCAAGTATTTGTCTCGGGTCTGGGTGTTTCTATGTATAATATATATGTATATACAAAAAAAAAAGTATGTAAGTAGTATATCAGTCATATGGTACCCATAACACAAGCTCTGCTTACTTTGGGGCCAAATGACGCTGTGTTAAATGTCCGACATTTTTTATTTATTTATTTATTATAATTATTTAGATATATATATAGATCTTGTCTGAAATGTCCGGGATTGAGTCATCCCGTGACCACGACAGAGTGTAAACCTGTCGAAACGTCGGAAAAAATAGGTAAATAAACGTGATAAATACCCGTTAATATTTATAATAATGTGCTCTGATCGCGTAAGTTTAAAAAACTTTATTTTGTCCGGGATTATTTATTTATTTATTTATTTATTGGGTGGTAGATAACACATTTTTAGGAGTATACTCTATAATAAAATTGATGACTACAGTTTTGGTTGTTGTGATAAATTATATGCCATTTAAAACATCTTGTAAAAAAACCAAGTCTCGCAACTCAGTTCTTCTACCGTAAAAGATTGAATAGGCAACCTATATAAAAAGTATCCTATGTCCTTTTCAAGGTCCCATCTATCTCTGTACCAAAATTCATGTAAATCGGTTCAGCAGTTAAGGCGCGAAAAAGTAACAGACAGACAGACAGACACACAGAGTTCCTTTTGCATTTATATTATTAGTAGTGATGGTGCACCCCGCGGCCGCCGTCCGCTGCCAACCGAGACGAATCGTACGGCCCGTCAGCCGCTGTGCCTCCGCTTCTTAAATCTCTGATATCTTCAAAGATATCCATTTTAATTAAATGCTGTTAAGAGCAGTATTGATCTATATGAAATATACTAGGTATGTAATGTATTTAATTGGATAAGGAACTTTTTTGTGTAAAATAGCTTAGTAAATATTTCATTTTTTTATTATTTAAAAGATATAAATGGTTACTGTAGGTTATCCTTAGGAGATAAATATATACCATCGCAGATTTTTGTATCGATATATTTAAGATATACCATTCCGTAGTACATTAATTTCATCTATCTCGTAAAGTTTAGCCAGCGTTTGCGATTTTAGAGCACAAAAATTATGTTAGTTACGACAACACATTACAAATCTTAAATTTTTTCGGCTTTTCTGTACTATAATATGTATGTATTATACATATAAACCTTATTATAAATATAACGGGTATTTATCGCGTTTATTTACCTATTTTTCCCGACGTTTCGACAGGTTTACACTCTGTCGTGGTCACGGGATGTGGTAATCAAATAGGTCAAAATAGGTAAATAAATGCGATAAATACCCGTTAATATTTATAATAATGTGTTCTGATCGCTTTAGTTTGAAAAACATCATATAAACCTTGCTCTTGAATCACTCTATTTATTACGTAGTTTAATAGTACTAAGCGAACAGACAGCGGAAGTGACTTCATTTTATACTATGTAACGATAGTGTCTTTCATCATACTTAATATTATAAATGTGAATGTTAGTTTGTTTATTACGCTTTCATGCAAAAACTACTTAACTGATCATCATGAAACCTTGTACACATATTCTTGGAGGTATAAGAAGTAACATAGATTACTTTTAAATAGAAACTAAAATGAACAATAAAGATGTACGAAAAAAATTACTTATATACCAGTTACCACTGATCGTTTAGAGAAAGTAAGTTTGAACCTGGATACCAACTTGCCTTTTTTATTGTATAATGATGATAATCCAAATGATTTATACAATACATTTTTCACTGAACTTAATAAAGTATTCAGTTCCATTTTCACATCCAAAACTATTGTGGTCTCTGGCAGTTCAACATTTTGTGAGTGGGCAACAGCAGGTATTCATAAGATTAGGCGTACCTTGTTTGAATTGTACAGTGAAAAACGGTATAAATTTAGTGAAGAGTTTAAAGAAAATGTAAAAAATGACTCAAGAATCTTTATGAATGTTTGTCGCTTTGCTAAATCTCAGTATTTAAGCTCAAAAATTAGAAACAGTCAAGATAAAATAAAAGCAGCTTGGAAAATAATTAATAGTGAGACCGGAAAATCCAAAACTCATAATAGTGTAATAAATTTATATATTAACAATAATTTAATTAAGCAAGATATAGATGTAGCAAAGGCATTTGAAACTTTTTTTACTGATATTCCAGTCTCCACTACAAAGTCTTTAAACTCTTCTCATGTAATAGCAGTATCATTGTTAAGAGATAGTTTACCTGAATGTGTCACACAATTTTACTTTGAACATGTGGACAAAAACGATATTATCAAGGCATTCAAAATGATTATTGTAAAAAAGACCACTGATCTCTGGGGCATTTCTGTCAGTGTTATAAAACCACTAATTGACATTATTGCACCAGATCTAGCTTTCATATTTAATCAATGTATTGACAATGGAGTATTTCCTGATTTGATGAAATAGATCAAGATCATACCTCTATTCAAATCAGGTAGTCATTCCGATCCTAGTAACTTTGGGCCTATATCAGTAATTCCTACATTTAGTAAAATATTTGAAAAACTTATACTAAACCAATTACAACGGCATTTTAATACCAACAATTTACTAGACAGTAAACAATTCGGATTTACAAAGGGACGCTCAACGACTGATGCCGGTGTTGAGTTAATATCACATATTTTTGATATCTGGGAGGAATCACGCGATGCCTTAGGTATTTTTTGTGATCTGTCGAAAGCTTTTGATTGCGTTCACCATGAAACTCTAATCAGCAAACTACACCACTATGGTGTTAAGGGAGTTTCACTTAAGCTTATCACATCCTACTTAACTGACCGAACACAACGAGTAGATGTAAATGGAAAGCGTTCTCCGGGGTCAATGGTAAAGATGGGTGTACCACAAGGATCAATACTCGGGCCATTCTTGTTTTTAATTTATATAAATGATCTACCTAAACTTGTAAAGGATGATCACGAGATGTACTGTTTTCTGATGACACGTCACTTTTATTTAAATTAAAGCGACGACTTACTAATCTTGACGATGTAAACAATACAATCTCTAAAGTTGTTACATGGTTTAATGTAAACAACTTATTACTTAACGAGAAAAAAACGAAATGCATTCGTTTTATACTGCCCAACGTTAAACAGGTGAATGCTAATGTAAAAATTAAAAACGAAAAGATAGATCTCGTCGACACCACAGTGTTCTTAGGCATTACTTTAGATAATAAGCTGCAATGGGGCCCGCACATAGATAAATTGTCGAAGAGACTCAGCTCTACGGCATACGCTGTTAAAAAGATCCGTCATTTTACCGACGTAGATACCGCTAGACTCGTATACTTCAGCTACTTTCATAGCATTATGTCTTATGGCATTCTGTTGTGGGGGAGTACTGCTGATATTAACACCATATTTGTGTTGCAGAAGAGGGCTGTTCGTGCAATTTATAACATGGGCCCAGGAGAATCACTTAAAAATTAATTAATATTATGACAGTGCCTTGTCAGTATATATACGAAAATTTAATGTATGTGCACAAAAATGTTCATTCACTCAAAAAAAATGCGATAATCATAGTATTAACACTAGAAATAAAGATAAACTCGCTGTTCCCACTGTTAGGCTCGCTAAAGTTAATAAGTCTTTTATAGGGCAATGTGTACGCTTCTATAACAAGGTCCCAAGCGACGTGTTAGATTTGTCGATTGGCAAATTTAAAAACGTAATTAAACATAAACTGTCTATTAAAGCATATTATAAAATATCTGATTATTTAGAAGACAAAAAAGCTTGGGATGAATCTGCTCCAACTCGACTCGGCATCCGTAACAAAATTGTCAAGGATCATACAAAAAAGTGTTAAGACCAGACAAGTTTCTTGCCGGATTCTTCTTGAACTGGGATTAGGAGGAACCGGCACCTAGATTCACTAGCATGTAAGATGACGATTCAAAGTAGTCCTTGTGATTGTAATGGATAAAGTTATTTTGAATTTTTTAAATTCTTACTGAAATAAAAAAAAAATTTTACGAATGAGAAGAACATAGGCTACTTTTTATGTAGGTACCACGCGTGCGAAGCCGCGGGCAGCTGCTAGTATATAATAATAATACAGATAATTTTTGCTCGAATCAAGAAGAAACACAAAGCTTTTATTTCAATTATTTACATCCTAGTCAATAACTCCAGCTCTATATAAATAAAAACACCAAAATATAAAAAATAAGCAATTATATAAAAGCGCAATGTTTACTTCCACTAATCTTCAAGGACAAATTATAATAATTAGCAATCGAAATGACATCATTTCCATATAATCTAATATGGATTCTTCGTTTGTCATTTCATGAAGTAGCATGGTTTTGCTAATTTAATATTGTTTTATTCGTTTTATTGCATGTTTTATTCAGTAATAATGGCGGAATTTTAATGAATAAATTGTGACTACAGGACGGGTATGGAGAATTGAATTAAATGTGTGTTGTGATGCCATGTGATATGAACGACGAGGAATCCCAAAAAATTTTAGACGCCATTCCGCTCGACGTCTAAAATTGACAATTGACCATCGACTAAGACTTTATTAAACAAATTGACCATAAACAAACATCAACACTTGACACTGGCAAAATTGGCATTATTATGTCACATGCCATAAACAAAGAGGAAGAAGTATAATCTAATATTTCTGCAAGCGTCTAGGCTAGGCTCCTAGAACTTAATCTCTGTACTGCAATCATTCTTTTCAACTTTTAGTGATATTCAGAGCTGGTTAGCTTTATATACCTGGCACCTGGAGTTTTTAACAAGTTTTTGAGTTCTATTTTTGCGATGGTCTTTCAAAATGCTAAAACAATCGCAAAAAGTTTTTTATCAGCCTGATAAAATACTTCATAGTTAGTTTAGCGTATGGTATTTGGCGAGAGGTTTAAAGTGAGATGCTAAAATTTGAAAGCTTCTCTGCTTTAAGCTTAAGGTAAAGTAATAGATCATTTTGATTATGAACAGCCTGTTATAATGTCTCTACGTTATAAATTCTCTATGTACGTTACGTACAAGAACTCATGAAATCCTTACTTATTTACTAATACCATAAATTTGAAAGTAACTCTGTCTGTCTGTCTGTCACGTTTCACGCCTAGCGGTTTAGACGATTTTGATGAATTTTGGTACAGAGATAGATGGGACCTTGGAGAAGGACATAGGCTACTTTTTATGTAGGTACCACGCGTGCGAAGCCGCGGGCAGCAACTAGTTAACCTATAAAGGGTTCCCAAGTCCACAAGAAACCCATATTTCGCCATTATCGGTCTGTCTGTCTGTCTATCCGTCTCTAATTAGAGCTCTTGCTTGTATACCATTATATAGCCATTATATACCATTATATAGCCATTATATACCATTATATAGCCATTATATACCATTATAATTATATACTAAGGTTCATAATTCGAGATAAATTCTGTAAACAAAGGATATACAAGAGTAAAATAATTACGTTTTAAAACAAAAAAGAAAACTGACTTCATTTAATGACATTGAGGCATAATGACATTGAGACATAAAAATACCACTGAATTGAGAACCTCCTCATTTTTCTGAAGTCGGTTAATACGTTTTTATTTTACGCTTTTAAGTACTTTATCATTTGGTGAAATTCGTAAACACCACTTATACGAAATTTTGTTTACTTGTATAACATATTTTTTTAAAGCTATTTTTGTTTAAAGCCCAAAGTACTAGACCAATTTTAATGAAACTTCTATGGGACAAATCGAAAGTAGGTGCCTATATTACACATGAAAAATCGGTTCAGAAAGTAACAAACATTTAAAAAAATACCATTGAATTGAGAAGCTTCTTCAGTTTGAAGTCGGTTGAAAATAGGTTATCTATGGTATTTTACATAAAAGGTTTTTATTTACTTAGATCTGATACACTATAAAATAAAAACTATTTGGCTCATATAGCTTTGAATTATTCCAGTCAAAGACAAAGTAATTAAAAAAACGCGCACTCGCTACGATCGTAACGGGACAATGAGCGTAACGGGATAATGAATCATTCTTTTTCGTGCGTGCAGCCGGCGTTCATCGATTTATTAGACGTCGTCATGTCAAAACAAATTATTTAACAAAATATTAAAACTACCTATATTAAGTGTTCGGGGAACGCTGTGGCTATTCGCAAGGATGTCTTGGCTAAATAATTTATGTAATAACAAATGTAATGTAAATCGAGAATTAAGAAAAAGATAATAGTGTTTTTATAATAATCATTATAATAATCAATGTTTAGAGAAGTCCTAATAAATCTGTTTTTATTTAACTTATTTTATACCTTTAGGCGTCTTAAGCATTTTTTAAGATAAATAATGTCATGTATCCCTCCCTGTAGGCGTTTATCCTTTTAACGAAGGTTTTGAAATCAGTAAATGTAAAATGTAAAATGTAAGTAATACTAAATGTAAAAAAAGTAAAATGTTTCTCAGAATCAGTAAATGTAAAGTTATCAAAAATAAAGTCAAAACAAGTTATAAAAAATAAAACAAAACATTAAACTTTATAAATCTTCAGATGTTTTTTTTACATAAATCAAGTTTTAGAAATTTGAGACACTTTCGAAAAGTAATCTATCCCTAAGTACAAAGTTTTCAAAATATCAGTATTGCAGCGCAATAGTTTCATGCTACTTTGCGAAGTCCACAGCATCAAATCCCTCATATCGGATTGGAAATGGGGGAGCAAAGTAAGGATGTCACGCTGAAGTTTCTTAGGCAAAAGAGAGTGCGTGCCATTGTGGATGTTCCCGGTGACGTCTCTTGCCTTTTAAGGGACCTTTTAAGCAGCTTAAAGTTATTTGAACTAATTTACAAGGTATCTCTGCTCACTCACTTATTGCGATAAACACCTTCCAGCAGAGAGATGTATCCCGCACTTGTTTCACTATAAGCGAAGAAACAAACTGACCCTCAAATTTTGCGACACACCTGCACGTAATCTGTGCACATTGGAGATGTCGGTATTATGTAATGCATCAGTATAAAACCAGCTGCCGGTAGCGGTTACAAAAGATGCAACTTCTAAAAAAGCAATACAAATGCAAATACTTTCTACTCTGTAGATGAAGTTAACGATATATCAATTATTTAAAAAAAACAATAATTATACTTGAAATTTTATAGGAATGAATATAATGGCCATCATAATTTTATGATTTATGATTAATTTTATAATCTATTATATCTTTATACCAAAAACTTGGTATTATTTATAATAAAAAAATATTTGTATTTGTATTTGTTAAATTATTTTACAACTTCGGATGGCTTAACTTGCGCTGTGTCAATTTATTATAATGTTTATCTTGTTATTATTTGCGAAGAAAATACCCTCTAGGGATGACAAGGGTAGGGATACTGTTCCGAGAAAATAACCAAACAAATCAACTTCAAATTATGCAAATTGTATCGCACCAAAACAAGTAGCCATCAAATTATAACGGTTTATTTGATATTTTTCATGATATTTAATGGAAGAGAAAGGAAATTTATTGCCCGACAATAAATCCGCGGCAATTGGGATACACGCCCTGCCACTTAGGGATTGGGTTTCTGTATGGAGGAAGAATATTTACCCTACCTACCACATATCACTAGGGTTTTAAGGTCTTTTTCATAATCACAAAGAGTAAGAAAAGATGAAAAATATATTTATATATAGAAAGAGATAAAAAATATTTTTTATCTCTTCCTTCTTTTAGTTCTCCGCTTCCTATTTTTGATGTAAATGTTTATATCTTAATTTTTTTTATTGTTTTGTTAGTATATAAAAGAAACAAAATCTCATTTTCTATAATGGCATATGTCTTCAATGATAATTTTGCCAATGTCAAGTGTTTTTAATACATCGTCTCAAAGTTCTTCTTTTTCTTTAATGGCATGTGTCATAAAAATGAAAATTATGCCAGTGTCAAGTGTTTATATTGTCAAGTCGAATTTTGGCGTTCGTCATTTGTTATTTTAAATAAAATGATGCTTTTCATATAAAATAACTACGGATTATTTTTGCTCGATTCATAAAGAAACACAAAGCATTTATTCCAATTATTCACACCCGAATCAACAACTGTAGCTCGTATATACATATGACACTTCTATTTCAATTGACTATACATGTGCTAAAAAGCCACACAATATTAATACGAGATAATTATTTAAAACTAGATGAGCCGGTGAACTTAGTACGTACGGTGAAGTTTGTTATAAAATGTATTGAACGTGATACGAATACGTAAAATAAATTTGATTGGAAACTACTCCATTATTTAAATAATATTCAAATATTCAGCTGCATTTTCGAGTTTTTGCGAAACTAAACTTTGTGTTTTTCACATCTGCTATCATCTTTTGACATTAGGATGACAGATCATACATTAACGCAACGTAATAATGAGATCTAGGGTGACCAGAATAACATCCAAAATACTTATTTTGTGAGGCCTGATTTGTTTGCGTTTTCAGCACCTAATAAACATGATAAAAACTATGCCCTAGTAATAGTGCACGTACTTTTCGTCCACATAGATAAGCTGATCGACCGTATTTAATCTATAGCTTGTAACTTCTGGAGTAGAGTGCTCTATAGTATTTTATGCTTCTGTGGTTTCAGTAGATACTCGCACATTTAAAGGAGAAAACGATGTTACGAATTGCCATATTTTATGATGATTTCCTTTTTCACGATATGGGTTTTATGTTTTTCATAGACTGTTTGACTTGAAGCGGAAAAATCTTGGGTTTGCGAGTCTTTTTAATTTATTTATTATCTGAAGTCGACAACGATTACGTAACTTACGAAATTCATATTGGAATATATTGGAATATGATCAATCTGGGGTCACTTAAAAGCTGGCTAAAACAGAAACAAGCATATTTTAAGGTAACAAATTATTAAGAAGACAAAATAGCTTGGGATGAATCTACTCCAACTCAGTTCGGCAACTATAACAAAATTGGCAAGGATGACAAAACAAGGACTAGTTTTAGTCTGGATTCTTCTTGAACTGGAGTTAGGAGGAACGGGCACCTCGATTCACTAGTATGTAAGAAAACGATTTAAAGTGGTCCTTGTGATTTTATTGAGTAATTTTTTTTTTGACTTGACGATAAATTTTATGATAAAATTTTACAATATCAAAAGTTTTAAATAATTCTAAAAAGAACTTAGGTCTACTTCCTTCCTATCGTGTCACTAGTTATTTCGAACCAGTGTAGTGAAAGGATTTAAGTGCGCTCAAAACTAAGGTTTACCAAAAAAAATAAAAATGATGTCTGTAAAGTCAGTTTACGGACGATAATTTTACGTGATAACGTCATAAGATAACGTTGATAAAAAATTGCATACTTTGACCTATTAAGACGTCAAAAGCCGAATTCTTAAGCCGATCGTACCTCTCTATCGCTTGTTCCGCGCTCTCGCATGTACGCTCGGCTCAGGCGGAACGTGACACTTTTTCGAGCGTGCAGCCGGTGTTCATCGATCTATAAGACGTTATCACGTCAAAAAACTAAATTCTCTCGAAAGCTAAAGAACAGAGTAAGATTTTTACCATTACTGTCTTTTTAAACGTACTCACAAAAAAACCTAACAAAGTAGAAAGTTAGTATTTCACCATGGGTTACATTTTTTGATCCATCTATCCAAATACCTGCGACCGCGTTCGACGGGTCGGCCATTCTTTAATAGTAGATGGGATTTATAGCCATCTCATAAATCAGGGGGACATTTTACATCTATTATTGTTACAGGAGGAACTTACCACATTATAGATGAGGGACCAATGGACCGGTTTAGCGGTTACCAAAAGGTTACCAGCATATCCCACCACTAATCAAGATTGAACAACAACACATTTTTGGCAAAGCTTTTCAAAGTAATATTCAGAGACAAACCATTTTTTTAAGGCATTCTTCTGAAAGGTTATATAACGTCAAAGTCAAAGAAAATAATGTTTTATAAAAAAAATTGGCAAAACATTTATTTATGGAAAAAACGCTGAATAACAACATAGAGACACCACGTCAAAAAATTTATTTCAGATATTGTAATTTCAGTTGTTGTAACAACAAATTTAAAACATTAAAATAAAACTAATTTGAGAAAATGAATGCAAAAATTCTAGAAGTCTTGATTTTTGTCGCTAACTTTCGATTATGCCAGAGCCGGCAATACACCAATTATTCCCTATACAGCATGGTGCCTGTAGAACAATATCAGTTGAAGTTCTTGCAGAACATAGAGGAACAAAAGTATGTTGACGTGGTGTTTTGGAAACAGCCTTACAAGTTGCATAAAGATGTGCAGCTTCTCGTGAATCCGTTAGACAAAGAATTGTTTTTGGAAAGGGCAAGGCATTTTAGACTAGACGTTAACTTACAGTTGGAGAATATTCAGGCGTAAGTATGAGTGACCTTTTAGGTAGTAGAAAGGTAGGTATCGTCTTCTTTTCAAGTCTTGTTTTCTGTTTATAATAAACCATTGAAATTATATGTTGTTCATCTGGTTCCCGTAATACATGCTATGCTATGCTTGAGGCTATTATGCGGTAGTGTTGTTTATCCACCAATATTTATGTATTACTAGCTGCTGCCCGCGGCTTCGTACCCGTGCTACCTACTTTAAAAGAAGCCTATGTCCTTCTCCAAAGTTCCATATATCTCTATAACAAGATTGATCAAAATCTGTTCAGTGGTTTAGGCGTGAAAACGTAACATACAGACAGACAGACACACACAGAGTTACTTTTGGATTTATAATATTAGTGAGATTAATATTATTATTTTTACATAAACATGGACCCCTCGTTTCAACCCTCGGGGCTTGTTTATCAGTGAAATGCAGCGCGCGTCTAAGCAAAATGTTGACCCTACGATCATCTGTTTATGTTAGCGTTGCGTTGTTTTATGTTAGTCAGTCAATCATGATATCAGTTCTAAGAATATATGTATTGATAATTTTCAGAGCATTCGACTCTCAAATAATTCAAAGGTATCTTCGCTGGCAATTAGACACCTACAACTGGAGTACTTACCACACTTTGGACGATATAAATCAATGGCTATCTGACATAGCCTTGAAATACCCCAACGTAGTCGAACTAGACTCAATTGGAAAAACCTTTGAGGGTAGAACCATCTACTGTGTTATTATTAAAAGACCAGAAGCACAAAAAAGCGTGTTGATAGAAGGTGGAGTCTACGGTAATGAATGGCTTTCCTCAGAGATGGTGACATATATTATTCATCAACTGATCCATGCAAATGAGACAAATAATAGACTATTAAGGAACGTAGCCAAACAGTATAATTGGTATCTGATACCGGTGCTCAATCCTGATGGATACGAGTATAGTCAAAAAGAGGTGAGGTATTTTTCTTCTTCAGTTTGAAAATTACGTTATTTTAAAGGAATAGGGACATAGTTTAGTTTAGTTAGTTTTGATACGCACAACATATTTTGTTAAGTCATGGCTAAGGCCTTGTATGTCCTAAGCCAGGGCTAGAAAGGAGTTCTAGCCCTTTGCACATGTCTTTGATCTATCTCAGATCTCAGGGAACTTTAATCTATTCATCACACTGGTCCAAAATGATTAGTGACACGAGACGTTGGATGTAACCATGTTATAATGATTAAGGTGGTTGATAATGAGTACAGTCAAGAAGAGTATCATGCTTTCTTTCTAGGATCGCTTATGGAGGAAAAATAGAAGAAATTTTGAAGGTGGCGTTGGCGTTGATTTGAACAGGAATTTTGATTACAGTTTTAGAGGTAAGTGTTCTAACTAATATCCAGTATTAGATTTGTCGATTGGCTAATTTAAAAACGTAATAAAGCAGAAACTATCTATAAAGTATATTATAATAAATAAGATTATTTAAATGACAAACAACTTGGTTTGAATCTGCTCCAACTCGATTCGGCATCCGTAACAAAATTGGCGAGGATCATACATAAAAGTTTTAAGAAAAGACAATTTTCTTGCCGGATTCTTCTTGAACTGTGATAAGAAGGAAACCGCACCTCAATTCACTAGCATATAAAAAGACGATTCGAAGTGATCCTTGTGATTTTATTAAATAAAGAATGTTTTGATTTGATTTGATTCTTATTTAACAATATAAAATAAATAATTTTCATTACTAAACCTCTTTTTTTTTACTGTAGAGTATTGCTCAAGCTCCAATCCAATAGACGAGAATTATAGTGGGCCTGTTCCGTTTTCTGAACAAGAAACGCTGGCTTTTATGACTTTTATTATGAAAAAAGGATACAGAATAAAGTATTTCTTTTCCTTTCACTCTTACGGACAAAAACTTATCATACCTTATTCAGATAGAGTCAAGCATGTGGACAATTACGCAGAAATGGTAAGGTTTAAAGTCTTAAGAAAATTGTAAATGTAAAGTAATGTAAAAAAAAAACGATTTCTGTGGTGCAGTAGGGAAAGGCACACCTGAGACACAGACGGTTGCGGATTCGATTCCTGCGGCCGGACAAATTTTTGCACGATATTATAGTACCCATAACTCAAGCTCTGCTTACTTTGAGGCCAGATGATGCTGTGTCAAATGCCAAACATTCGTCTCGCGGCGGGAATCGAACCCGCCACCTTCTGCGTCTCAGGCGGGCATTCGCCCATTGTGCCACAGAGGTTGTCAATTACTAGATTTTATTTTATTTTATTAATAGATTTGGCCACTGGCTTGTTAAAAAGTAGGAAAGTAGTATGTTGGTATAAGTCCTATGGACCTATGGACATCATGTGAAATTTCCATGGAATAATGTGACTTATTAACCACTAGCGAACCACCCTGGCTTCGCACGGGTGCAATGCTGATACTAAATATACTGCAGAATATCTAATGTGATTAGAAACCTGTAAAATTACCAGTGTTTCTCTCATATATTATGCATGTGTTAAACATATAGCCCTTCCTCTTGAATCACTCCATCTATTAAAAAAACTGCACCAAAATCCGTTGCGTAGTTTTAAAGATCTAAGCATACATAGGGACAGACAGACTGCGGGAAGCTACTTTGTTTTGTACTATGTTGTGATTACCATGACTCGGAGTGATAAGTGCAGCGAAACTAGCGCCTAACACTTTAACTTTGTTACGGGTGGCGCTTCACATTAATAAATACCTAGACCATCTCATCTCGTTAGAATAAACTAAATGAATTCCCTAATTATGTTGCCAGTCAGTAGTAGAATGCCATACGCAAATACGCAGGTACATCGACAATCTTACCAAGATTTGTTTTCAGGAAAATTATGGCAAACAAGCAATATTGAAAATGTATAAAATGAATGGCGTCAAATACAGCGTTGGCACCATTTACGACACGCTCGGTAAGTGCAAACTCCACTCTTATTACAAAACGGATAGAGTTACATTTGGAGTGAATAAGCAAATTTTTCAATATGTCTCTGTATAAATTATGTATTTTGTTCGATGTAGGTACAAGAATTTCCGGTAACAGCGCGAGTTGGGTGAAGAAAAATTACAAAGTGAAGTGAGTATTGCTCTTTTATTCGTGCCATTGGTACAGTTGGATATTTATGCAAAATTAGCAGAATAGGAACAATTTTTGAATACCTATTATAAGTTTAGCATTATGGACAGTTACTGTAAAAATATTATAAAAATAACCTTACAAATGAGTAGTACACGGAGCCGAACTATAATACGACTTATTCACATGCTAAGTGAATTCACTTGCTATCTACTCCAAAAATAATCGGACAAAACCTCATCTGTAGCGCAGTGGACCATGGTCCGGCTGAGATGCAGAAGGTTGCGGGTTTGATTCCCGCTACGGTACATATGTTTGAATGACCTGCAAGTATTTGTCTCGGGTCTGGGTGTTTCTATGTAAAATGTATGTATAAAAAGTATATAGGTAGTATACCAGTCATTTGGTACCCATAACACAAGCTCTCCTTACTTTGGGGCCAAATGAAGCTGTGTGAAACAGTCCGTTATTGATTTATTTAATTATTTATCTTGACTAGCGTTTCATTGTATTATTTTAGTATTCTATACTGTTTTCAACAGATACGTTTTTACATTTTTACTTCGCGACAATGGAACCTTTGGCTACGCACTTCCATCAAATCAAATCCTGCCAGCCTGCGAAGAAGCGATGGCTGGTGTACTAGAGATCATGACAGCAAAACCGAAGAGACTAAAGTTCTTAAACATGTTTAGTTCCTCCTGTGTTCCTGTGAAAGAACAAATCTTAAGTGTTTTATTGATTGTGATAAGTACACGGTGCATCTAGTTCTGCGTTTTTAGTAGTCGTTTTTGAAGCGATCGTGACATTTGCAGTCTTATTAGTCCATTATATTTTTTTGCCATTGAAACTACAATGAAAATCATAAATACCTTAAATATAACTTAACATAAAATATAGTACCTGGATGACCGAGCTTGCTCGGTATAAAACACGGATAAAACGACGTTTTCTAAAAATGAAACCTAGCTAGATCGATTTATCGCCCCCGAAACCCCCTGCATACTAAATTTCATGTAAATCATTGGAGCCGTTTACGAAATTCAAATTATATACATACATAAATACAAGAATTGCTCGTTTGAAGGTATTAGATTATTGTAAATACATTATACTGCAGACCCCAAGTGGTCTCATGATAGTCATCAAAATTAAATAAAGCTTAAACCTTGATTGAAAATTACGTAGATAAATTGAATCTTTCCAAGCTCATTATAAAGAAAAACAGTCAATATAAACTTGATATGACGATTTGTTTTGACGACGTAACTCTGAAACCATAGATATTTTGAAGTAAACAAACTTATCTCTTTTACTCTTATGAACTACTCCGAAAGTAACATTGATTTTGATGGAGATAGTAATATTAATTCCGTTGTCAGCTTGGTGGTGCCAACTCTTTAGAAAATTATTACGTAGAATTATGATTTATGGAAAAAAAACTGCAGTGAGTGAATGTGAATAACCTGAAAAAACCAGAGTTTAAATGGCGGGAGGCAGTAGTGGGACACAGAATGCAGATTTGAATATATATATACTTAGATCTTTTAAAGGTGTATTACACCTACTCAGTTCAAATTAATTGTAAAGTGAGTAGGTAGACAAAACTTATGATAAAGATTAGAAAATAAAATGTCAGTTCAAAAATTTTCGATAGATATTTTCGAGATTTTTGATGACATATTATTATGAAGCTTTTGATTTTAATAGTTTCTAAGTAATAGCCAATCCAGTGAACTCATTTAATATAAACTTCTATTAGTTTTTAAACTCAAACGAAAACGTTTTCGTTGGCAACTCTGAATGAAAAACGATTTTAATTTAAATAAAAATAATTATCACATGTGTTAAGGAACGACGAACCATAGATCAGTAAGTTTATTTGTAAAGAGTAACTCTGCTTGCTCTTTATGTGTTTGTGTGCGCGAAATACACTCCTTCACTTTCCCATTTTATAAAATAACTTAATTTTGTACGACGCCGTCAAGATTGTGACTGGTTTAATGATGAAAGCAAGTAAGTTTTTTGACTTCGTTAGGCGTACTTTACCTTACCGCGACCTACTGCTGATGTTTGCATAATTCTATGGCTTAGTACTATTTCGATGGTTACAACTGACAACAGATCAATTGACATTTGAGTGACATGTAAACATGAACCACAAACTATAGGATGCTAACGCATCAGACGGGGCACTCCCATAGACGAAATCCTGTCCAATACCTGTTCACCTTATCCCATATGACAGATAACTTTTTTATTTTGAATGAACCTTTTAGCATCAGCAAGGTATTCATTCTACCGAGTATTTTTTTTTTTGCTTGCTTGCATACAATTGCTTACTATTTTAAAATATTTTATTGATCTACAAAGGAAAGACCCTGATAATCATAATAAACACATTGATTATACAATTAGACATTTATTTACAGAAATATACAGACTATACACAATAATACAAAATACAAGTCAAACAGTTGAGCTATCTAAATTGCGTAAAACAATCTATAGATAGCCAAACTGGTCCAGAAAATTTGATTATTTCACGGAAGCGGCCTTGAATTCAAGAAAGAAAGGCATATTTGCATCTTATCAGGTCCTCAGCACCTCCCCACATGCAGCTGTCCTCACCAGCTCTAAGAGAAATCCCAGACTGTAATGGGATGCGGCAAGGGTGTCTACACAAGTAGCATCTCATATCAATGGCCCACCCATCTCTTAAGGGACAAGAGTCATCAGGCTTCTTACCATCATCACTTATCAGACTGTACAAGCCGAGAACAGCTGGTATGTTGATGTTCACATTTGAATTAGGTGTAATCTGCTTTGGAGTAGGTGTGAGACAAATGTTGTAGTTTCATGGTGTGTAATCACATGATGATCACAGTACTATCTGGAAAAAAAAGAAATTTAAGCACACATAACCAAATGCAAAAATATTGAGTGTTTAACATTCTATGTTGTTTCTATTGGTGTTTCTATGTATAATATGCATGTATTTACAAATAAAGGTATAAGTAAAAAATATTGCTGGACAATGCACACAACATCATCTATTTATGGTGACAAGATGACTGATAGAATACTTATAAGAGTATATTTTTAAATACATACATTTATGATACTTTATAACACCCAGATACAGAACAAACACCTATGCTTTTCACACAATTGTTTATCTTGGGAGGGAATCAAACCCTCAACTTAGAGCACAGAAGGCTACTACCAACTGAGCTGACAGGCCAGTCGATTATGTAGTTTAACAGTCACTTGGTTCCTATAACACAAGCTCTGCTTACATTATCATTATTATTATTATAATTATTATTTAATGATTTTGGTAAGATAAGTAGGTACAATAAGTACTTACTGGTGATTATAGCAGAAGAACACCAATAAACAGACATTTCGGTAACAGCAGATTACGTTGGATAGGCATGTGCTCTCGAGTTGAAGCGAGAAATCTATTCTAAAAATGCTTTCGACACACAATCATACTGCTTGCGAAGATCTTGAAAACTTCAGGTCTAGAAGTCTTTTATTCCAATCGAAGTCCAGTCCAAGAGTCCAATCTCTCTTTTCGGAAGCATAAAAAAACTGACGTCCTTTCGTTTACTAGCACAGCTCACAACACAGCACTTGTACATTACTGCGAGATTAAATAACAGGTTCAGGAATTGAGAGGATAAATATAAATTACTTCCAGAATTTAAAAATCAACGTCATTTAGCTTTGAAACTACAACAGCTGTTGCTTGTTAGTTTGGTTGGTTGGTTTGTTTGGAATGATTTGATGTCGATAGCAAAATAGGAAACAAACACGCCTTGATCGGGCAGGAAAGAAGTATGAAAGAAGGGGGAGAGGAACTGTTAACTATGTTAGTACTATCGTTCTATATAGACTATAAATCGGCCAGGATTTAAAGTTCAATGATTGCCGGCCATGACATGAACAAATCAACGTGGTCCGGATTTTAACAAAAATTGATTAAAAATTATGAACATATATTATTTATTTAATATTTTTAGAATACAAGTTAAATATTATGACGGCTTATGAATTAATAATAATCGTGCTCATGGTTATTGGTTTATGTGATGCCAAAACTTACGAAAATTATACTCTGTTCAGAGGTGTACCAATAAAGGATAGCCACTTGGAATTCTTCCAAAACCTGTCTGCTACTTATGATGTGAACTATTGGAGAATGCCGGGATCCCTTCGGATGCCAGTGGAGTTTGTAATAGGACCTAATGAAAAAGAGTCATTTTTAAGAGAAGCTAATATGACCGGTATTGATTTGACAACAATTATGGAGAATGTTCAAAGGTTGGTCCTGTAAAATGGTTTTGTTGGTATGTAACTAATAATGGAATTTGTATTGGCAAGTGTTCAAAAAGCTTTGTTCTGAATTTAGTGTCATCTTCATCATATCAGCCTTTAGAAAGTCCACTGCTGAACATAGGCCTCCCCAATAGATTTTCAGGAAGAACGATTTAATTGACATTTAATTGACAATTTAGTGTAAAATACTATAGAGTTGGAAGATATACGCTGTGTGCACGAAATGAGCATCTAAGGCGCACTTTAACCCCTTCACTGGTTTAATGTAGTGGCACGATAATATTGTAAGAAGAGGTAATTTTACATATAAATATGTGTTCTTCTCTCAGTGCGTTTGATAAACAAACAGTGAAGACTTACAGTCGAAAACAGATGGAAACATTCGGCTGGAACAACTTCTACAGAACTAAAGATATATACGATTGGCTGTATGATCTGGCGCGGGCGTTTCCAAGCGAAGTCCAAGTTGTATCTATTGGTAAAACGTACGAGAACAGAGACATTTTGGCGGTAAAGGTCATTCTCCAGGGATCACTATTCAGGTAATCCAGTATGATACAGCTGAAACTATTCAGTATTGTTTTTTCAGTTCAATCAAAAATCATCTTGAGCTGAGATCTAGTATCCTTATAAACTAGTTGAATTCTTACATACTAATTCTTAACATTACATAGATGGACAGATATTAACCTCCTGGCTTTTTCAAGGTACAATATACCCTCTAAGTACGATTCCGTAGAATCGCAACTGGCCCGAAAGTGCCAGCGCGGGAAATGTTACACATAAACATTTCCCGCGTTTTATTTTGTTCCGGCGGTTGGCGGTTGATTGATGTGTCCTGAAGGACGGAATTTTTACCGTTCATTTTATATACAATGCTCTATGGTCGTTGAACATTTTGATTGAGATAATCTGTAAAAATTCGGCGACATTTTTTTCGCCATGGAACTTACCCTAATTTTCAAGTACAAATAACTTGGTATTTTTATATTGAAGTAAGTAAAACCAAATATGTCACTTATCAAACAATATATTGACAAACATAACAACATATAATATTTACATAAAAAATATTTAATTTTTGAAATAAACAGCATATAGTATGAAGTGGGCGAGATTTTGCTGCTCACCATTTTTACATCTAGAAGCTGAACAATTATAATAATTATAAAATATTGGATGAAACTACAATATCAATATAATTTAATCTATATTATATTGATATAATATAGTCTATATTATATTAATATTGTATCAATATAATCTAATAAAAAATTCAATAAGATTATTTAGCTGTTATTGGACTGTTGATAGAAGCAGTAGTTTACATTTTGATAAACACGGGCTTTACTCACGTATTATTTTGTCGATGGAGGCACCGACAGTGCGGCAACTCACGGACCGCGGATCAAACTCACCCTGATGAAGATTCTCTAGAAGAATTGAAACAGTGTCGGTGCCTCCATCGACAAAATAACACGTAAGTAAAGCCCGTGTTTATCAAAATGTATAGTACAACTCACAAAAGTTTTGAAAGTGAAGCAGTAGTTTGTTCAAAATAGTTGATTTTCTGAAAAATACATCTTATGCCGCCATTTTGCCGCCATCGCCGCTTAACGCCATATTTAGGTAGTCTAGATTTAGGTTCGCTACACAAAGGGTAAGTACTATTCCGTCGATCTATTCCCAATGATAACAAACGTTGGACTGAGACAAGACATTGTCGAAGCAACAAATCTGCAGAGAAATGTGGATTTTCGTCAAAGTGCGGACTGAGTCAAGTGTTCCTGAAGATGCCTCGTGGAAAGTAGAAACAAGTGTCGAATTTCTTTTTGAAGTTGCATGTGTGGATTGTGTGCGCTTACCTTTTGCTAACGTTTTGCATGGGTTTCCAATTGCGGGCGGGAGGGATTTGCAAGCGTCTGCATCGTGTCTTAACTCATTGGGAATTAGTACTAAATATTTGTCCATCTGTTTAATGTTTTGTAATGGATTTCCGCAAAGTCCAGCTTGAATCAATGATCTATGCTAATTCTTGTTTAGCCTCACGACGTAAACTTGTGCAAGAATCCACTGTTTTCTCTCATATTCGGCTCAATTATCAATTCTAGCTTAAGGTATCTTTTCTCCAGGTCCAAGGTAATCGTAGAAGGTGGAATTCACGCCAGAGAATGGATATCACCAGCTTTCGTCACCTTTATGCTGCACCGAATATTACATTCTTCGTTATCACCAAACTCACTCCTCAGAAAGATAGCGCTGACATATGAGTGGTACTTTATTCCAGTTCTGAACCCTGATGGATATGAGTACACCTTTTCAACGGTAAGGTTTTTTTTTATTTGCCGTCTCAAAACGGCCCTAACTTATATATACTGTCACTATATAATATTGCGACAACTTTCCATACTTTCATTCATACTTTAACTACTCCAAATGACTTACTTAAGATACATTCGATTTACTTTGCATGTGACTGATCTCCCAATTTTCTACATTTTCTTTTAATCAAATATCCATTTATACATTCATACATATACTCCTGCCCAATTTGACATCTTGTTACAATTTATTGCAATAGAAACAATAAAAAAATTAAACAAACAAAAAAACAATCAGTTTTAATTCCAAGAGTAAATTATACATAATTCGTACTCAAGATTACTAAAATATATTAAGCAATCCGAAAAACTACGTTTTTTTTATTAGATTCGTTATTTAAATATAGCATCGTGTTACTTGCCAAATAATTATTTTCGTTGACATGGTATATGGCCATAAACCATAATTACATGGCCTTATCTTATTAGCTAACTTATTAAAATTTTGCAATCAACATCTTCCTAACCAATTGAAATTGGCTCAATTAATTAGTAGACTCAAATAAACAATTAAAGTTCATTTTATAGGTAACATTTTATAAATTTATCATAAATACTATGAAACATGAAATGCAAATATTGTATTAAACAACGGTAAGGTTAAAGTAGGTATATATACCTTAGACAAGAAGTTAACACCAGCAATGTACGATTATATTAGGTTGATTATTAACGACCTCAGCTCTGTGGCACAGCCGGCCAAGGCCTGGCTGGGACGCAGAAGATTGCAGTTTCTATTCCCGCCCGTGAGACAAATGTTTGCATCATCTGCATCATCTGCATGTATAAGTTGTAGGTCTGAGTGTTTCTATGTTGAATTAACTTATAGCAAATATAATTTATGTATTTATATTCATTTATTAAAATGTATTCATGTATAATAATGTCAATGGATATTTATTGTCTTGAGTTCAGCTTAGAATCTTACAATAACTATTTACTCGTAAATAGATATTTGCAATCATTGACTGAGCGAGCACGAAGCGCGAGTGAGCGTCTCCGTTTCAGCTTAGGCGAAAATGCTTCGGTCTGTCCGGCCGGCGTCTGTTCGAATGTTCTCCTCTACAGGTCGCATTTCTCAACTGATTCTCGGGAAATTTTGTGAGCAGATTCTATAAATATATATAATTTTTTATCGATTCAGTTTTTGGAAATTTTTCAAAATGGCGGAGATAATGGGGATGACGTAAATAATGTTATATTTCAGTCATTTCGATAAATGTTCGCGAGGTCTACAGCTCTCAAAGCCATTAGTTTAATTATGTTTCAGAATCGGCTATGGAGGAAGAATCGCAATGCTGAGGGAGTGGATTTGAACAGGAACTTTGGTTCCGCATTTGGATGTAAGTTTTTGTTTTAAATTGATAGTGAGCTGTGGCAGTATTCAGGCTTAATTATAACGTAAAGACCATCAGACGTTTAAACTAATTTGTTGGCTGGGTTGTGTAAAACCTTGACTAGTTCTCATTATCTTATTTCAACAGCGGAAGGCGTCAGTTTTGTAAGAAAGAGTGAAATATACTGTGGAAATTCGCCTTTTTCTGAGATGGAGACATCAGCTTTGGCCAAATTTATCAGCCTAAAACATGTAAACTTAGAGTTTTACTTATCTTTTCACTCATATGGCCAATTCATAGTCATACCGTACGCACACTCGTCAAAGCACTTGGATAACTATCGTGAAGTGGTGAGTCATATTAGATCAGAACATAGATACCAACAATATCGCACTCTTTTTTAGTGACTAGCGCAAATAAACTTTTTGTTTTTTAGCTAGCAACAACTCTCGACGAAAGAGGCTAACCCACAACACAGGTTCTATTAGAGTGGGAGTTAGCGTTCTAACCAATTTTAAAAGTTTGGAACGAATGATTAAAACTTATGGTAATACTTGTAAAGTTAAATAAATTAAGTACTACGAATAAATTAAATAATAGGTATAAATGTACATATCTGTTTACAAACAAATGAATAAATTAATAATAACAGATTTCAGTTTCTATTTATGAAATTGGTATTACGGAAGATGTTGTTAATGAAACCTACTATTAATGATTAAAATCTGAATGATGTTAATGATGCAAATACACGCCGAATATATAGACGAATAAACGAGCCGAAATTGCAATAAACCAATTACTAAAACAAAGCGTTTACGTAATAGCAATTACTCTGTATACCCTAAAAAAACTTCATTTTATCAAGAAATCTATAGATACCTGTTCTCGTCCTGAAATTAAATTCTGTAATTAACTTTCTTACCTTTTATGGTCTATCAAGTTAAGACATTGATTGTGACTGTATCTGTAACATTAATGTGTCACGAAAATGCTCAGACGTGTATGTCGCTCAATTATTCCAGGTTATGACTTTACCACTAAGGTTCTATTTACATCTCCTATCTATAATATTAATACGTGAAGCAAAAACTTTTTACAAAAATTGCGCGGACGGAGTAGTATGAAATTTCGCACACTTATCCTTACTAATATTATGAATGCGAAAGTAAGAATGCGATAGTAACTCTGTCTGTCTCGCTTTCACGCCAAAACTACTGAACCGATTTAAATGAAATTTGGTACACAGATAGTCTAAAGCCTGAAAAAGGACATAGGCTATTTTTATGTACCACGCATGCGAAGCCGCGGGCAGCAGCATTATGCATAAAAAATACATTAATCAATAATTTATAATGGTTGAATTTCGACCAGTGAGCAATCACTAGTATAATATATAGCTACGAAATAAGCGCTCCTTTAAATCCGTAAATATTTTTGTAATTTTTTTTACTATTTCAGACTATTTTACCTTTATAGTGTATATATGTAAAAATAAAATACTACCTAAAAACTTGTTTTTTTTCTAGCATGCAATGTGCTTAAAAACTGCAAGAACAATACATTCTATTCACAAAAAATGGTACAAAGTAGGAACAGCCTTTGATACTGTAGGTAAGTGTTAAAAATTGTATTATTTATTCATAGATTTAGGACACTTACATGCCATAAAATATAATTGGGAATACTTCTCTGTACCAGTGTATAAGAAAAGGCATTCAATGTGTTATAGCCGCGTATCTTTTGGATGCTGCCCTATGTCAGTGAGCTAGATCAGTTGAACTATTTATAGGTTAAACGGTCCATAGCTCAAATTTTATCAAGATCCGTTATTCTGTAAAGTCGTGAAACTGTTTCTAACAAACAAGAAAGACAGATGGATAAACCGAAACAATTACGAACTTATAAATTGGTATAGATTGTATAGATTTATTGATCGTTATAGAACCTGTGGGCATATCTGAAAATAAAACTCAATAATCACGTAGGAGCTGGTTTTGCGCAAGGGTTTATAGTGCAGTTAGTAATTTATTTATTGCTTTCCAGGGTATAAAGTCAGCGGAGCTAGTACTTGTTGGGCTAAGAAAACTTTTTCAATTCCGTGAGTATTTTGTTTTACCGTTGTCACTGATGTTTTTATGTATAATATGTATGTATTTACAAAATATATAATATATTATAAGTAGTATATCAGTCATGTGGTATTCATAGCAATAGCTCTGCTTACGGGCACACGATGCTGTGTGATATGTCCGGCATTATTGTTATGGACAAAGGTCTATATGCGGTATGGTTCCAATGTCTATATCTCGAGACTAATTGATAATAACTGGGTACTGATGGAGTAGAGATAGCACTCTTGCCTTCCGGTCCTACTCGTACACTATTTTATTCCCTTCGAAAAAATATGTACACAAACATAATGGGCAATGTCAGTGCTCGTCAATAGTAAAGGAAAAGATCGTAAAGAAATCGGCACACCTAAAAATGGGGTTTGCAACCTTTAACGTACAGAATACTTACTTGCTAAATGTCTACGCCAATTATTGACCGAGCAAGCACGAGGCATGAGCGAGTGTCTCCGTTTCAGCTTAGGCAAAAATGCTTTCGTATGTCTGTCCAAACGGCGTTCGATCGGCGTCCGGCCGACCGACGTCTGTTCGGATGTTCTCCTCTACAGGTCGCGAACCGATTCTCGTGCAATTTTGTGAGCAGGTTCTATAACTATATAATTTTTATAGGTCGATTTTTTTAAAATTTTTCAAAATGGCGGAGATATGGGGGTTGAAAACGTAAATAAAGTTATATGTCAGTTATTTCGAAATATGTTCGCGAGGTCTACAGCTCACAGAGCCACTAGTGATATTTTCACGTGCCTCTAACTGACCTCTTTAGATATCCTCAAAGATTTGAGTAACTACAGGTTTGAAGAGACTTAAATTATGCCTGGGAATAGGCACATAAAGACCGTTCACCGTAAGTTGTCCCCTGCCGTGATGTTGGCACTATTGATTGTCAATCTGTTGTTGTCTAATTCCACCCAATTAAGTGCGATCTCTCGTCACCGCCATGATAGGTTAGTAAAATAGGGATACCAGCTTCCGACACAATGTCTTTAGTATGGGTAATTAGAATTTACTAACATAACTAATTAAAATATAAACGCGATGACTGCATGGATAATATTACTGATAAATTCATAATTGAACTAGGAAATGTCAGCAGCACAGATTCGGATACGACAGATGATGATGACGATTATGCAAGTGACAGTGATATTTCACTTTCAAAGCTTTCGTGAGTTGTACTATACATTATGATAAACACGGGCTTTACTCACGTATTATTTTACGACTCGCGCCGCAAAATATCTCACCCGCAGTGCGAACCGTGAACTCGAGCGGCAACGAGCGGACCGCGGATCAAATTCACGATTATCTAGATGAATCGAAACAATGTCGGTGCCTCCATCGACAAAATAATACGTGAGTAAAGCCCGTGTTTATCATAATGACATTGATATGTCTGGAATCGTTCCTTTCGACCATAATTATTGTCAGAAAAAAATTAATCAATAAACAATTTAAAATTTAAACTGTGTCATCATGTACAACCTTACTAGTCCTATAACTGTATATTATTTAAAAATATGCAAGTAAAACATTTTAATCTGTGGTAGGTACATACAAGTTTAGATAATGTTGCCGGCAAACACCAATCACCAAGTGGGGTAAATACTACATAATATAGTTGACAACACCATAGGCAATGCAGCCAATTCCCAAGGCAGGGGACATCTTGCGATGAACGGTTTATAGTCATGAGCATGTTCCAATATTAAAGTGAAAACTTCTTTTAGCGCGGTACGCATATTTTTAGATGAGGTAAAACCTCTGGATTCGCGACACCGTTACCGTTTGGGGCGAGACGCAGGGCTGCCGTGCTTGCCCCATTTGATTATAAACCTTAATTCACATGTTTACAGTCTACTTTTGTATGGAGAAGTTTACTGAGTTCGGTTCTCTGATATAATTATCTAAATTCTAAACAAAAAATATTGCATCAACTGTGTTCGTTCAGTATTTGATTGACAGTCGCCATAATTACTGATTTTGAAGTGATTATTACTAAACTCTAACGGGCCAAAATAAGTTTTCACTTCTGTCGGCTCTCACGGAGTGCAACCCGATTTTTTTTTTGGTACTCAATCACGCAGTAATCGGTTTGACTTGAACCGACTTTTGTTATATTTAGTATAGATATAATTAATAAATAGATTTGGGCCTGAAATAACGGGTGGAAACTAGTTACAAATAATTTGTTCTTCATGTGATAGATATGCGGTTACTTTTGAACTCCGCGACCGTGGGAATTTTGGTTTTGCCTTACCAGTCGACCAGATTCGGCCCACATGTGAGGAGACTCTTAGAGGGCTCCTTGTGTTCCTCACACCGCAAACCAAAGCATTTCAACAAATGAAAAATTATCAGGTGGAACGTGACAGTGTTGACGCACATTCCGCTGGACAAACCCCTTATTTGGTGAAAATTGTGATCATGTCCTTGTTAATTATAGTTAATTTCTATTGACGTGATTATTTTATTTCAACTGAAAAAAAAATACTCAATTTTAACGTTAGGTTGGGTACGTTTAGGAGTTCCTAATTTGCTTAATCTTGGTCATTAATTGCCAAATGACATCAAGCAATTTACGGTACTGGCAACATGTGACCCACGACCGACGACCTCTGTGAGGCAGCGGGCCAATGCTGAGACAAAGAAGGCTGTGGGTTTGATTCCTGCCCCAGGACAAATTTTTGTATGATCTGCAAGTATTTGTCTTGGTTCTGGGTATGTACATCTATGTATATGTATGTATTAAGAAAAAAAGTATATCAGTCATGTGGTACACATGATACAAGCTCTGCTTACGTTGGGGCTAGATGATGATGTTTGAAATATCCAGCATTATTTATATATTTATTTAAGTAGAAATTTGATTCAGAAGCAAATCCAGGCAGGACTAGATAACCACGATATTTGCTATGAACAAAGATATTAAGAGAATGATATAATGTCTAGGACTATATACTAAAAATGGTTCTGCTTTAGTACTAATTCGATGCTAGTTCAATGGTATTTGTATGTACAAAGTTTCTATACTATGAGAATAAGAGCCAATCATGTTACATTTCTTCTTTTTCATCAATGATATGTGTCAATATTGCCAATGTCATGTGACCAGATTGTTTATAGTAAGACGTCGATTCTTCAGTTGTCATTTCATAAAGTAACATAGCACTTCTAAATTAGTACTTTTTTATCGTTTAATTGCATGTTTCATTCAGTAATCTTAGCGGAATTTTAATGAATAAATTTTGAGTACATGGGACAAGCATGGACAGTTGAATTAGAAGTGTATTATGGTGCAATGTGATTTGAACTAAGAGGAATGCGGAGAAAGTTTAAAACGTTTAGAATTGACAAATTACCATCAACTAAGACTTCTTCTTCTTCTCCTTCTTTGTTAATAGCCTGTGATATACTAATGTCAATTTTGGCAGTGTCAACTGTTTATATTTTATAGTCAGTTTGTTTGTTATAAGAGTCTAAGTCGATGGTCAATTGTCAATTCTAGACGTCACGCGGAATGGCGTCTAGAATTTTCTTGGGATTCCTCGTCGTTCAAATCACATTGCACCACAATACACATATAATTCAATTATCCATAACCGTGCTGTAGTCACAATTTACCTATGCATTAAAATTCCGCCAAGATTACTGAATAAAACATGCAATAAAATGGGTAAAAAATATTAAATTAGCAGAGCTATGTGACTCCAAGAAATGACAGACGAAGAATCCCAACTAATACTTTTATTATCAAACAATCACTTGACACTTGACACTTGACACTTGACACTGGCAAAATTGTCGACAAAACAGATGCTATTACAGGAAGAAAAGAAGAAGTAGTAAGACGGCACAAAGTCGCATCGTATAATATATACCTAATCCTAACAAAGTTGTATGTTGTTAGTCATTTGATAATATAACTAAAAAGGAGACTTGTTATATGAAATAATAATACAGTTTATATTTGATTCGTAAATCACAAAGAAGAAACTTTTGTTCAAATTATCACACTTAAGTTCACCTTTAATAAGTAGCTCTAAAAATAATATAAGAGAACAATGTTTTCTTCGCAAGAAGGCCAATAATAAGCTATGTTACAGCGCTTAACAACTCTATGAAGACGTCAGTAATAACTTATAACAGACAAAATATTCATCATTCTTTTTGATTGTGGCTTGTGCTTTTTTTTATTCGGATCCTACTAGACCCATTGATTTCGGTTGTGATTGGGTTGTGATAGCAGAACAAGGATGTTAAATACTACAGTACTTTGGATACATTTAAATACAGTACTTCGAGGCAATGAGTAATGAAAGCTTGCTTTTTTCGTCATTAGTTCGATCATTGAAATAGTACTAAATACAGGTAAAGACGCAGCAGTCTCTAAATATGTTGATCCATTCAAACAAAAGCAGATCATCTTTAAAAAAAAAAAGTCTTAAATCGCGCACTGATGGTGATAAGTATTCCGACATCCATATATATGTATAATCTTAAGGTACGGTGAAGCAGAAACAATAATAAAATATTTACTTATTATTTTTCTTCTTCGGTAATGGCATGGGTTATAATAATGGATATTTTGCCATTGCCATGTGTTTATATTGTTTATAGATTTTGATATCGCAAGGTTGTATCTCGTTGTTTGTCATTTGTTATTTTATATAAAACTATGTAATAATACTCCGGATATAGAGATGTACACCAACTTTATTCCATCAACCATATAAATCGCCAACTTCACAAACTCGAACACAGAAAGCTTAAACTGATATAAACACATACAAAGCAATGCGCTGCTTACTCCACCAGGCCCTCAACCATACTAGCCCGACTGCCAACAACTCGCCAAGTTTTATCCCCCCTCCAAGTTGGTATTATTTCGTTAACAAGTCAAAACAAGTTCTTTAAAGAAAACTCAAACGTTATACTATTTAAATCCAAAAAAACAAAACAAGTATTCGAAATGATTGTAAAATAAATTGGAATTAAATTCAAACCTAACAACTAACTGTCCCGTTCGCAACTTCGTCCGCGTGTTTTAAAAAGAAAAAAATATATCTAATTGTACCGACTGCAGCGCCATCTGCCGCTGCAGTCTACCCAAACGCATTCAAAAAAATGCATTCAAATCGGTCCAATGCATTAGCATCCTATAGTTTGTGGTCCAGCCGTTTACGAGATCAGCGACATACACACGTACAGTAGAATTATACATTTCAAGATGCTGTCATATAAAATAATTATATCAAGTATTTTTGCTCGAATCGCAAAGAAACACAAAGCTTTTATTTTAATTATTCACACCGAGACAATAACAAATATAAGAGCGCAATATTTGCTACGCAAGGCGACCAAAGATAATCGAAATCAAACTATAAAGAATATAAACACTTGGCACTGACATAATTGGCATTATTATGACACATGCCATTAATGAAGAAGTAGAAGTTTCAAGTAAAAAATTGTTTCATGCAAAATAACGGCAGCTGGTTGCTGCATAAGGTGCCGTGCAAAAGATAATTATTAGTTATATCCTAAAGTAAAGCATGATTTTTAAATTAATCCTACTCAAAATTATATGTTTTTGTGAAGCAAAAAGATACGATGACTATACTCTGTTCAGAGTCGTTCCAGCGGAGGAACGTCATTTGGAGTTTTTACAGAACTTGAAGACTGCTTATGATGTGAACTACTGGAGAATGCCGGGGTCCCTTCGGATGCCGGTAGACTTCGTGATAGGTCCTAAAGATAAGGAGTCATTATTGAAAGACGCTAACACGATTGGTGTTAACATGACCGTGATCATGGAGAATATTCAAAGGTTAGACCTAGACCTGCTAATAAAGTACCTATTCAATACCATTATCGTAATTTAGAAACATAATGGTGTGATTGGCAACTACCTACATGTGTGTCTCTACAAAGCACCCTCTAACCTGATACGAAACGACGATATTCAATACTACAAAACGTAAAACAAGAACAACGATAACATAAACTATTAAGATTTGATATCGTTGTAATCATTAATGTTGTTATCTACAAGATGTTTTTACAAGTAAAGGTTATATTCCGAAAATCAACTAATACCGTAATGTGTGTGCAGTCAAACATATCCTGAACTCGGCAAAAAGGCGCCATTCATGATATATGGGTACCACGTGAAGGAGTGCTAGTTTTCAATCAGAGACTGGGTTTAGGGTGATATCATATATATATATATATATATATATATATATATATATATCATATACCTAGATACAAATACTAATAACGTGTGTTCTTTCAGCGCGTTGGATAATCAAACAGTAAAACCCTATACGAGATCTCAAATAGACTCGTTTGGTTGGAAACATTATTACAGTATCAAAGATATATACTATTGGATGAATGACCTCGTGAAAACTTTTCCAAAAGAAGTCGAATTATCGTCTATAGGCAAATCGCATAAAAATGTTGACATAATGGCTATGAAGGTCGTTTTGAATGGATCTTTGCGCAGGTAGTTATCATTGACATATTTCAACAGCTGGAACAATTATAAAACCCTTATTTAATTCATTTTCTGAATAACGAGGCAGCCATATCTAGTGACGAAGTAAATAGGCCGCTTAAAAGCATCAGTCATGTCTTAACAACTTGTTAAACGCCGGGACCAACAGCTTAACGTGTCTTTCGAAGCTTGGAAAGGCACATGAAAATGTCACTACGAACCTATCCTGGTCATGACTTTGCAGATCATTTAACTTCGTTGATCTCTTAAGAACGACTCAGTAAGCTATGCCACGGGCGCTTCCTAGCATTTAATGTACTGCCTTCTTGTTCAGGTCAAAAGTAATAGTGGAAGGTGGAATTCACGCCAGAGAATGGATCTCTCCAGCTTTCGTCACCTACATGCTGTACCAGATACTAAACTCTTCCAAATCTGCAGACAAAGCCCTTAGGACAGTAGCGCTGACGTATGAGTGGTACTTCGTTCCAATTTTGAACCCTGATGGATACGAGTATACTTTTACTACGGTAATGTAATTACCGTAGTATCATTATTATCATTATATTTTCTATAACTTTCCCAAAAAATAAGCTGATGTTCAGCATAGTCTTCTCCACTCAATTAAGTATTGGGACAATTTCTCTGCACGAGTTAGTCTTCAGGGAGCTGATGCTTCAAAAGTGAGATGAGTGAGTGAGAAATATCTCGTGTCATCATATTTCGGGTGCCCACCCAAAATGAGATACGTGAGATACATGAGATACGTATCATGCATAACTTGAAGCATCAAGCTTGAAGCATCACTGATATTTCTCACTTGAAGCATCAAGTAAGATATATCTCGCGTCATCATATTTTGGGTGCCCACCTAAAATGAGATACGTGAGATATGTATCTCATTTTGGGTGGGCACCCAAAATATGATGACGCGTGATATTTCTCACTCACTCATCTCACTTTTGAAGCATCAAACTTACAGGTGCATAGTCTTCATTCTTGAACCAGTGATCTTCCAGGTGTTGCTTGTTCCTCATTATCATCATGAGTAAATTAATTATTTACCCTCTTCTGTTGGTTTCCATTTTATAACGCCACAAATTCAGGTCCCAGCAGTAGGTACCCATCATCCAGTAGTAAACACTGGTAGTCAAATATTGGCCCCACATTCCGATCCTAAGGTCGTTAGTTTGAACCTGGTCGTGTACTAATAGGTTTCTGTTTGAAAAACGGATGTGCCGTAAAATACAAGTACTTTCATACGGTGAAGGAAATATCGTGAGGTAACCGGCATGTCATGGAACCTAAAAGTTAGAAAACCTAGTGCACGGAAGCAGCCTCTGGGCCGCATTCCTTCACACACTGGTTTGAATGAAGTAGTAATACGATAAGATAAAGAAAATCTAGTGGTGTGCTGATAATATCGAGTCTTTTCAGGATCGGTTATGGAGAAAGAATCGCAATGGTCTTGGGATAGATTTAAACAGGAATTTTGATTACGAGTTCGGATGTAAGTTTCAGTACCTGCATCATGATGAATGTAAAGAACAAGTATGCTCAATAGATTAATCACCAGTCTTAGAAGACATCTCTTTAGATCTCATTACTTAGGTGTTTCTGGATCTATAGATAATAAATAAATAAATGATGCCGGATATTTTACACAGCATCATCTAGCCCCAAAGTAAATACTTGCAGAACCCGAAACCTTTTACGTCTCAGCCGGGCCTTGGCCTACTGCGCCACAGCTGTATAAGTCGAGTAGTTAGAGGCACGTCCAAAGAATATATAGCACATGCTCACATATTTGTATTACAGACTAGACGGTTGGTAAGACCATCGCCGCATAAAGAAATACTGATCATAAGATAACATACATTAAAATTTTCAGTTTACCTACTTGTTACCTTATAACATTGTTACCTTAAACGAATGTAAAATGATTATTAAAGTGAACCTTATTTCTGCAGCTAAAAGTTCCAGTTTTGATAAACACAGCCAAGTGTACTGTGGCGAAAGTCCGTTTTCTGAAAAGGAGACCACAGCTATGTCTAAGTTTGTCATCTCACATGCAGATAACTTGGAATATTACTTATCATTTCACTCGTTTGGCCAGTATATTATTATACCCCATCCTACTCAAAATTTTCCTAATGTGGTGAGTTGATCTATCAAGACTTTGCCTGAGTACTAAATACCTAATTTGCTGCTCGAACACCTAAGTAAGACATTTGAAAACCCCGTGCATCGGTCGAACACGCGGATGCATTTGTGATAAACTCAAAAGTTTGAGTTCGACCCATCAACATTTTATGAGAAAAATGACGGAAACGTCAATTATGTCTAGAATATATACGAAAAAGCTCATTTATATTTATCTACTACATATTTTTCAAATACCACTTACTCATTCATCACAAAATCTCAGAAAACACCGAACGGATTGAAATGAAATTTGGTATGCAGCTTCCTCTAGAGCCGTAGGTGCTCGCTAAGAATGGTTTAAATTTTGAATACCGCGTATTATGCTTTGTAATTTTTCCGAAAGATTCATTCGTTAAATTATAATCTTACCACTTTTTTCTACCATGCGGGCAAAGCCGCGGGAAACAGCTATTACAATATAAACAGCTATATTACATAAAAACTAATGTTTGCGATTACAAACATACATAATGTGTTAATAATTTATCGTGTAAGTATATCGATTAGCATCATTACAACTATATTTTGTATTTTTATATGTTTTGTATTAGTTTATTAAGTAACTTTTTGTACACCGCCGTCGTTCTGTTTTTGTTTATCCTGTCCATACAAAGGTTGCCTGGAAGAGATCGCTTTTAGCGATAAGGCCGCCCATTGTACAATTTTATTTCTATTATTTCTCCTGTGTTCTTTTTGTGTACAATAAAGTGTTAATCTATCTATCTATCTATAACCACGACGTATATAGATGCATGGGATTTTTTTTTAACAACAAAGCAAATTGTTCGTTGCTTTAATAGTTTGTGATAGTGTAGTAACAGTAACATTGAATTGGACCAAATAACCAGGATGGTGAAAAGAGTTGGTAGGTAGATAGATACGGTAACCCTCTCAGGCGCGACTTTCGTGCTTGACTGTTTTATTTTTTCTAGAAAAAAATGGGATTAGAAACAGCCAAAAAAATTCAATCATATTACAATACGCTGTACGCTGTTGGTTCGGATTATCAGACTGTTGGTAAGTGATAAAATTAAAGTTTATTTTAGAATTACTCATAAAATTTAAGAAATTCTGACGAATAAATAAAATTAAAAAACGTGTGCGTCTCGGGACGCCTGACAGAAGTGATAACATAAACTAATCTAACTAGCGCTGTGGGTTAGAGTGAGAGTGGAGGAGCCTGCCTACCGCTACCGTATGCATGAGGGTAAGGGAGGCCAGACAGAGTGGCTCCGTAACGCGTTACGTAACGAAGCGGTTTACCCTCCCATAATTTAAAAATATATAAGTATTCTATCAGTCATCTAGTCACCATAATACAAGCTATGATTAGTTTGGGACTAGATGTTTTTGTTTTTTTTTTGGTAAATAAATACATATTATTTATAGAAAAACACCCCGACCCGGGACATATACTTGGAGATCATACAAACATTGGTCTCACTGTGGAAATCGAACCCGCAACCTTCTGTGTTTCGCAGGGCCTTGGGCAACTGTGCCACAGAGGTCGTTAACCATGATAACCAAGCATGGAATAAGGTAGCAAGAAATAGAGACGGTGGAACATTTTAGAGGAGGTTTTTGTTAAAGGACAAGCTGTTGCAAGCTGTTGCATATTTAGTGCAAGTTTAAAGTATTAGTTAAGAGATTACTATTTTATCACCTGTATCTTTGTAACAACAATAAAGGCTTATTATTATTTTGAAACATGTTAGACAAGTAAATTACAGTTTAAAAAACGTTCAAATTGACATATTATTGAATTGATTTCCGCAGTTTCATTCAGCACCAATTTACATGGCGACTAAAATGACCTAAACCACATCAGTCACATGTAAATTTAAGAAATTTAAGAATTGTCATTATGAAAAATGATACTCTAATTTAGATTTTGGTGTAAACAATATAAGATCATTCGTAATTTACGAAGCCCGTTGAAACAAAAGAATCTCCACCATTACTATTGGGTATATAAGTTTAAATATGGTGTAATTTTTACTCATTGACATTGGGATGATAAGTGTAGACTATACTTAACGCCACGGTAGCTAAAATTATGCGATTTAATATAGACCTAAGATAACATTTTTAATTTATGACGTAATCCTCAGCAAATATATTTTTATACTAGCTGACCCGGCAAACGTTGTTTTACCTTAATGGACATAAAGAAAAAAATTTTGGGGTGGGCGGGCCACCTTTAACACTTAGGGGTATAAAAATTAGTTATAAACCTATTCTCAGACCTACTGAATATACATATAAAAATTTCATCAAAATCGGTCAAGCCGTTTCGGAGGAGTATAAACACGTAAACTGTGACACAAGATTTTTATATATATTTTTATATAGAAAAGATTTGTCTTATTTAGCCGCTATTAAGTGGTAAGGAGTGACACTCGTTAGTTGAAAGATAATAATTATTATGTACCTATGGGATAAAAAAAATATATGATTTGTATTTTGACGACCTCTGTGGCGCAGTGGGTTCTTCTGCATGAGACGCAGAAGGTTGTAGGTTCGTGGGAATGATTGTATGATTTGAAAGTATTTGTCACGGGTCTGGGTATTTTTCTATGTATAAAATAAGTATATAAGTAGTATATCAATCATGTGGTACCATAACACAAGATCTGGTTAACTTGGAGTTAGATGATGCTGTGTTGAATGTCCGGCATTATTTATTTATTTATCTTGCCTCCAATTTTATTCTTTCAAATTGTTTTTAAGGTAAATGTTAATTCTATAATTTTAAAACGGTCTAAAATAGTCAGTAATCATTACCTTATACTGAAACGTCGTTTGTACTTGCAGCTGACACAAATTATTAACTAAATAAAATATCAACTTTTTTATATTGTTTATTTTATTTTGTGCTAATAAAAATCGCAATTTGTGCGCCGTCAAGATGCGGCAAAGTCATTGTGTAAGGAATATAGTTTTGTTTTCATGAATTGGAGTAAATATATTACATATTGGTATTCATAATTGATATTTAGTCCAAATAAGCAGAGCTTGTTTTAATTATGAGAACCAGATAATTAAAGAAATATATATTTATGTAAATGACTATGAATGCCGGACATTTCACTAAGCGTCATCTGGCCGCTACTACTTATATACTTTTTTAAATACATATACATAGAAACACTCAGACCCGAGACAAATATTTGCAGATCATTCGAAAATTTGTACTGCGGAAATCAAACCGGCAACCTTCTGCGTCTCAGCCGAGCCATGGCTCACTGTGCCACAGAGGTTGCTATAAAATATGTAATTGCAGGTACTAATATTTGATTAAGTGGGAAAAGAACCCATCGGTCTGTTTTTAAACCGTAGAAAGCAACCTGTTTGAAGTTTACAATCCTTACTAATATTATAAAAATGTGAAAGAAACTCTGTCAGTTTGTCACGTTTTTACACCTTAACCGCTGAACCGATTTTGATGAAATTTGGTGTAGAGATAAACGAGTTTAGCTCATTTCAGACGCCATGTAATTTGGTGTTAATTAAAACTGCGGCAAATTCAAGGTAAATCAAATCAATAATGGAACAAAATGTAAACTTTAACTTATTTTAGAACTGTTATATAAATAGTTACTCTAATTTGGACTTTTCTGCAAGCAAAATAAGGTCGTTAATACTTTAGTAAATACTAGCGACTCGCCCCGGCTTCGCACGGGTGCAATGCTGATAGCCATATACCATAGCAGGCTTTTTTGTAGACATTTTGAGGGTGTACAATAATGTAGTACATTATTTTGATCTATCACGTAGGGTTCAGACAGCGTTTGCAATGTAAGCGCAAAAATATGAGTTTATTTACGTCACCACATTGGAAACCTCTAAAATTATCAGTGTTTATCTACTATATTATGCATGTATTATACATAAATCTTCATCTTGAACCACTCTATCTATTAAAAAAACGCATTAAAGTCAGTTGCGTAGTTTTAAAGATCTAAGCATACATAGGGACAAACAGACAGCGGAAAGTGACTTTGTTTTATACCTAGTAAGTATAAGCTAATCTAGCTAATTTACAGAATCAGGGCTATTGACGTAAAGGAGTCCTCTTTTTGTCTATTTACGTCGTGTTTGAGCCATTATACAACTGACTGCTTTTTTTTATTTTCAGGCTACAACTTTAGTGGAGATGGTCCTGGTTGGGTCAAAAATACTTTTGATATACCGTAAGTACTTGTTTAGAATTATTTTATACCTTTTTTAACCAACTTCAAAAAAAGGGGGCTACTCAATTCGACCGTATATTTTTTTTTATGTTTTCGCGGATAATTTCGTTGTTTATGAACCGATTTTAATGATTGTTTTTTCGTTGGAAAGGAGATATTCCAAGGGTGGTACTATAAAAAGGAAACCAGGATCTGATGATGGCATCCCAGAGAAATCGAGGGGAACCTTCGAAAATCGTAGTGCGACTAGTGCGGTTGCTATTTTTTTCATTAAGTATTTTAAAGCTCTACTATTTAATTAAGGTCCGGAGTTGATCTGATGATGGAGCCGAAAGACAGTCGAAGGAACTCTTCAACGATTTAGAGCAATTACATAATTTGTATTGATGAGAACACCTGGATGGGTGGGTTGTGACTGTCATTAGGGGTCTGATGGTGAAGACAAAGGACAGTCAAGGGAACTCATCAACGTTTTTCAGTAGCTACTTTGTATATACATGAAGTCGGTTGTCTTTTTTGTTTTTAAAACGTTATTATTGTAACAAAGTTGAAGTAAGGTTATCGTGGTCTTATGAGCATAACTAGATTATTAATAATACACTGAACGTAAATAAAGTCCCAGGGGATTTTTTTTACGTTTTTTGGATTAAAAAGTATTCTATTATATATTATGTCCTAATTCAAATAAATACATTTTTTCACTGTAGTTCAACAACTGAACGGGGTACTATGATCGGTCTATCGTGTACATGTGTACAGTGCACATAATAATAATGCCAGACATTTTACACAGCATCATTTGGCCCCAAATTAGCTGAGCTGAGAAGCTGAAGAAGCTGAACTTGTGTTATGGGTACCATATTGTGATTGATATACTACTTATATACTTTGTTTTTGTAAATAACATACATATTATACATAGATATAATTACATTTCCAAATACATTATTTCTGTAATATTTTAATTTGTATATAACCAAATTAAAATATTACACATGCTTTAGAAAAATGGTGGTTGTTCTGTTTTACCTAAATTTAATCAAATACGAACTATTTTATTTAGCTTACATCAAACTCCAAGTTGTAAAAGTTTCAAAGTTTCAAAACTTTCGTGAATATTAATTTAGTACTAAATGTAGAAAAAAATGTGTCTAATTTAGCCGCTATTAAGTGGAAAAAACTAGCACTCGTTAGTTAAAAGATAAATAGTTATCGACAGTGTTTCGATTCATCGATTCGACAACCTCTGTGACGCAGTGGGGTAAGATCCGTCTGAGACGCAGAAGGTTGCGGGTTTGATTCCCTCTGCAGAACAAATGTTTGTCTGATCTGCAAGGATTTTTCTCTAGTCTGGGTGTTTCTATGTATAATATGTATGTATTAAAAAAAAAGTATATAAGTAGTGTATCAGTCATGCGGTATCCATAACACAAGCTCTGCTTACTTTGGGGCCATGCCAGGATTATTTATTTATTATTTTATATAGAGAATCTTCATCAGGGTGAGTTTGATCCGCGGTCCGTCCATTTTGGTATATACGTACATACGCATACTCTAGGACAATCAAAGCAGTTAGTGTACTAGTGGAAAGTGTCCAGCTACATTCATAAAAGAACGTGTCTTCTTCTATGCGAGTTCGAACTCCCGCAAAGCCTTTAGAGCACTTTTCCAGCAGTGTCTCCAATAATGCAGGTGACATTGGTTCCTACACCTTGCGAGCAGCTGCTGGTTATATCTACATAGCTAACCATTCCTTGAAAAACAATCGCTGTTTACCACTTTACTTACAATTTACTATGCCACTTATAACTAACATAAGATTACTCAAAGGTACTCTCAAACAGAAAAGAGAAACATCCTGGGAAAATCAGGATGTTGTCGAACCAAAAAGTTTGAAGACATGTGCCAATTGCACGAAATGAGTGCTTCTCAGAGAAGCACTTTCATTTTTTCACAACACTGGTTCGAAATAACTAGTATTAGCAGAAAGGGGTAAATTTGTATGGATTTAGATGTAGGTAGGTACGAGGGCACTGATGTTGCTCGAAACATAATGCAACGTTATGTACCTATGTTTAAATGTTGCCCGCGGCTTCGTACGCGTGTTATCTCCAGTCCCCAAGAGACAATATATTTCCATACCAAATTTTTTCAAGATCCGTTCAGCCATAACGGTTGAAAAGGTAATAAGCATACATACAGACAGACAGCCAAACAGACAGACTTTCGAATTTATAATATTAGGCCAGCATTTTTTTTAAATTATAGATTTGTTCAATTAGGTATGCGGTAACAGCTGAGCTCCGCGACACTGGAGGGTTCGGCTTTGCCCTGCCCACTAAGCAGATCCTACCAACTTGTATAGAGACCCTAGGAGGGTTTCTGGTGTTTCTCACGCCGAGGAGCAGATTCGAAAAAAATATCAGAGATCATCGGCATGATGACACGGATCGGCATATGGCTGGCCAAACCCGAACAAACTTAGACGAAACAGTTATTATTTCTTATGTGCTATGTTTTATGAGTACATTACGATTTTATTAAATTTCACTATTAAAATATATTTTTTTATCTAAAAATAAACTTTGCTTATTTACAGGTAAGATACATAATAGGTACCTACAACAACAATATATATTAAAACAGGTTATCGAGGAATTGCTTGTACTTGTTCCATAATTTAATAAAAATCACTAGGTATATAAAATAAAAAAAAAAATGAACTCCAATTCATTATCCATAAACCAAAACACCTTTTTTAATTTTCCTAATTCGCTTATTTTCATGAAAACCCCGCCTAGGATCATTCAATTTATTAATGCTGGTCCGTGACCGACGCGACTTACACAGAATTGAACTTACTTTTATATAAGTACACTAGCTGTATTGCTGGTGACTTCGTTCGCATTTTTTTTAAAGGAAGTGTAGCTTAAATCCTTCCAAAGGATGCTTTTTATCTTCTTGCCCAATTTTATTGATAAGTTTCAAACCAATAACACCCACCAACCATTAATAAGTATCCATACAAACATTCACACCTCATTTACTCCTTTATGAGGATTATTTTGAAAAGTTCTGAAACACATGTCCATTTATTTTGCATTTTATGTATTCAATCCAAATTTCAAAAAAATCACATCACCCGTTAGAAAGTTCCCATACAAACTTTAACACCCCATTTTACCCCTTTGTTAGGGTTATTTTGATAAATCCTGAAACACGTGTCCATTTGACTTTGCCCATGTTATACCTCATAGGTGGTGGGTAAAAGGGTCAAACATAGTTCAATAATAGCATAGGAATGTTAAGATCATAATAAATTGTATGAATAAAAAAAATATAGATAGAAAAGTAAGCCTAATTTTTAGTTTTTATTGCATCCCTATGAGCATTCGAGAATCCGTTTAAGTTTGGAGCGCTGTAAAACCTAGAACAAACAAACAAAATTTTCATTTATTTTTGTTTATAACTTTTTTGTTGGTCACTTGACGATAAAAAGTAATAGAAATAAAATTGTAGGAAATTTAATTTGCTACATTTTATGTTTGATTAAATTTTCTGTAAGGTAACTAGTTTACGAGATACAGCGCGAAAACCCTTTGCACCCCCTTTTCCAAGATGGCGGCCGGGGGACAAGGGTGCCGACCCCACAAACTTGAACTTAAGCTTCTACTGACCCCCCCTACACATTAAAAAAATAAAATTGCGTCCTCTGACAAATGCACACTAAGGCCTAAAAAATGTAACATTTTAATGGACTATTTGTCAACTGTCAGGTGCGCGGTGCTGCGATTCTCATCAGTGCCAGTGAAGTACGAGTAATTAGCTTGGTCTCCACGTGATAAAATATCATCATGTTGTCCTCCTGGAGGAGAATTACCCAAGACGCAAGTCTTTCCTAAGGATCTTTATGTTTGTCATAAGGATGTTGGAAATGAGAAATTAAATGATAAAAAATGATAAATGGACAAGATTATTATTAGAGCGGCACCCAGAGATGGCAAAAGAAACGCTGGGAAGAAGACTTAAACGTAGTAGCCGGCCCAGAATGGACTAGAATAGCAAAAGCCAGAGAAAGATGGAAGAGTTTAGAAGAGACCTTTGTCGAAGGACAAGCTGTTCTTCAACCGATCGTAAGTGAAATATTTTAGTCAGTTTCATAATTGTAAACAGTATTAAAGTATTATAATATTGAAGCTATGCGTAAATGGTTCAAAGACTGACAGGACACTGACAGCAACCGCCGACACTGCGTCTATAGTACCATTGATTAGTACCATCAATGGTACTAGTGATACTACTATGTGTCCTTTGTACTATCAATGGTAACAGTGATACTGCAGTACTACAATGTGTCCTTAGTACCATTAAAATAGATATTAGTTTATACCGTGTATTTACTTTTTAGTTAAATCAGATCGAAACCAGTTGGTTAGGTTATGTTAGTCAATTACATAGTATAAAACATAGTCGCCTCCCGCTGTCTGTCTGTCCCGTTGTATGCTTAGATCTTTAAAAATATGCAACGGATTTTGATGCTGCTTTTTTAAATAGATAGAGTAATTCAAGAGGAAGGTTTATATATATAAAACATGCATAATATAGTAGAGACACACTTAAAATTTTAGAGCTTTCTTATGTAGTGTCGTAAATAAACACATTTTTTTGTGCTTACATTGCAAACGCTGGCTGAACCCCACGACATAGATCAAAATAATGTACTACAGTATTGTACACCTTAAATAGGTCTACAAAAAAGTCCAAGATGGTATATGTCTATCACTTATAGGTTATGTTAATCTCTTAGATAATGTTGTATATAAAGACAGTCTGTAGTATATTTAGTATTTAGTAGCATTGCACCCGTGCGAAGCCGGGGCGGGTCGCTAGTTAGAGTATTTTTGTTATAGTTGTTTTTTACAACGCGCACGGCGAGCGAGCAAAGCGAGCGTGCCGCGGCAGCGGGCGCCGAAGCGCCAGAACATAGTTCGTCTGTCTAGATACATAACTCTGTCCAGTTACTAACCTGTCCAGCTGAGAATATGTCCATATGCTACAAAGGTATTTAGGTTAGGTTAGGTTGGTTTTTAGAAAAATTGCATCGTCAATTTTTTTTGGTAAAAAAATTGACGATGCAATTTTTACGGTATAAACGGTATAAACCAGTATCTATTTTAATGGTACTAAGTGTAAGGTTTATAATGAAGATAGTACTAGGTATATAGGTTGTTACTAATAAAATTGGTCCTGATTTATAACATCTTTTATAATTTACTATTCTTAAAGTTTATTGAATTAAAGATAATAGTCGGGCAGCTGACTTACAGAAATATAAAGTACTAAGTTACTGATACTGTAGGTATATATTCAATTAATCTTAAAGTATTTTTTTAGAAATCATTCTCTTGTTATTATAATTGCATTAATTTGAATAAGTTTAAATGTCTATCAATTAGTTTATAGAATTGTGGTTTATTGGTACTAGTTGCTCAATTGATTGCTATTGAGAGCTAGAATAAGTCATTGGTTGTGACAACGTGGGTTGGTCAGTCGTCGTTGAGAGAGAGACGAGGTAACAAGCCTTAGAGAGTATAAATAAAATGTACAAGTTGGTTGAACAGTGCTGTGTTTTTAATATTTCCTGACCTTGCCCAAAATATGGATACAAATTTGTGTCACTTGTACCATCAATAGTACAAATCAATGGTACTATTGATACAAAGGCCAACCGCCGGCTCGATTGCCGATATTCAGTTTAATTTACATACAAAAAAAAGTTTAATTCCTAGCGCAAATTGAGGCACGGTTCGGTTCCTGCACGGTGTAACATGAATCATCCCAATTGAATAGCTACAGCCCAAAATGATGTTATCAAAGGTGGTAATATGACTAATGATGCACATAATCGCTGAGCTGTCACGACAAATCGCCGGATCACGTGACTAACTGTCATTTATTTTGGCAGCACACCCAGAATAGCTTGACCCATCAGGTTGGGATAAACCACTGAGCCAGCCAACCAGGTAGAGCTCAAGTTACGCCAGACGATGGATTAATGAGTCCCAGTTTATTCGGTGTTAGTTTGAACTTTATTGCGAAGTAATAAGATCTAGTTTACTGTGATTCTGGTTGATAATTAGGGATTAGGGCGGCAGTTGCCTTTGTATTGAAATTAATTGGCCATTTCTTAATTTTGGTTCGGGCCTTAATTTAGATGTTATTGTTCTAATTAAATGTAATTACGATTAAATATTTGCCCGAATCCGAATCTTATAGTAAAGATAAGTTCCCAAGTTTCTATTGGCTGCCTTATCAGCTCAGTTGCTAAAAACTCTACCTTCTGTGGTTATGAAATCGATTCACATCTAGGACAAGCTTTAATGTGATGAACCTAGGTGTTTGTTTTGTGAATAAGAGTTATAACTTTCTAAAGTACCATGTATATTTAAAAGTACCTGTTGTATTCTATCAGTCATCTAGTTTCTATAGCACAAGCATTGCTGCCTATATTAATGGTACATAATGATTATACCTAGATGTTTCTTCAGATATATTTTAATTCGCTTCAACCTTTAAGGCTTCAACTAACATTTTCAGTTATAGTTAGGTAAAATATTAAGCCAACTGTTTTTCAGTCAGGATTTTAAAACTACAAGTTTATTATTATTTTAAGTGCCACTAGACATTTTCTTAGAGAGCGACCCTCGATACCCCAGTGTCATTATATTTATTCTGTGGCAGTGTCCCAGTTAATTCGACTAAGCTGGAACGGTGCCAGCTGCTCGATCCACTAACTGAATTAAGATTATGATAATCTGAAGATTGTGAAGACTAACTTGAAATACAAACTAAATCTAATAAGTGCCTGATTGTCGATGCTGCGAAAAGTAGCGACCATAAAGAATTATGAAATTTTAAACAATCGGTGTTGAAGGCACTCTTTCTCATTTAATAAAAGCTAAAATAACGGGATCGGCAGTGTTATCACGTTGCAGTAGCGAGAGTAGTATCTAAAGAATAAGTCGCGATTTGTAAAATAAAACCCTTAGGTATTACGCAAGTCAGCTGGTGCTCATTTCTTGCCTGTCACTCATTTATATAAGAAATACGCTAATTGTTGAGATATTGAAACAACAATGATTGTGCAATTTACCCTGTTAATATAGTTATCGTGAGTTACGTAAGAAAGTCAAAGTCGAAGTCAAAAGATACTTTATTCAATACAATCACAAGGATCACTTTAAAACGTCTTACATATTAGATGAATTTAGGATTATAGAGGACGAATCTCTGTGGCCGCCATAAATGCGTAAGGTCCGAGTAAATTCCCATATCATGATTATGTTCGTGATGGAGCCAGATCTTGACTGGGCTCCGGGACTGGACTGTCAGTTTCAGCTTTGCAAAAAGTAAAAAAAAAAGTTAAAAAAAAAAAAAAAAGTTAAAGTTAGTCTAAACCTGAGTCATTTGGCCACCACTAAACTTCATAACCAGAGTCAGCTACTAACGCTTACGAACGAAGTAGTATTCACCATGTTACGTAGATTTGGAGTGAAGAATAGCCTGCATGTAAATATGGTTTCATCTACTGAAAATAGACCCTGGTGACATTTTGTTCTCTTTCGTGAGATGACGGGCCTATGCTGAAGGGGTTTGTTATCTTGAATACATCCTTACATTTTTAAATCTGTATCTTTAAAAACAAAAGCAGAACGGTACAAAACCATTTACAAAAGTAGGTTAAATAAATTGAGCTAAATACACGAAGCCGCATGAAGGCAGTCTATAGTAAAGAGCTGCATTTACTATGAAAGCATGCCTGCTTTGCAGCAACATTGCTTCGATTTTCCCTTTCCTAAATTTATGAAATTTAGGACTCCAAGATCACACTACAAAGTTTGTGTTATTCACATATGGGCTCGTTTGATAATATATTTTTATTTAATTATATATGTTTAATATTATTTAATAACCTCAAAAAACCTATGTAAGTTAGTCTGAATTTTGAATTTTGTATATTTTTTTAAATACTTATCAAATTCGCGGGACTTTGATTATCGTCAACCCATCTCAACCCAGCCAACGTACCAGTACTTATAACTAACAATAACTGTATAACCTGTTTAACCGCGTAATATTTTGGCAGCACTGGAAAACTAACGAATTTCATTTGTCTGAACTAAAGACATTATAGAACGGTCCCATTTCGATGGTACATTGACAAATTATAGAGCAATTGCCTAGCAGGTTCGGACAAGCGCCGGCAAACATGAGCCGATAATCAGCTTTCTACCTATCTGTGGATATAGCGAAAGACCACTCTAGCCTTGGCAAGAATACCGCTGTATCTTTAAAATTTCTGCTTAATCCTCGAGTAGTCTGGAGTGATTATTAAAGTTAACGAGTGTTGCTTTGTTCGCTGCGGGATTGCTAGGGCTCAAGAGATTTTGTGGAAATTATTTCTGTCGTTGAAAAGCTTGGAACTACTTTTTCTGGACCGCGGAAAGAGGATTATCATTGTGTGGGTATGTGGTAGGACAGGTAGGTTATATATTAATTTAAATATCCCACCATGGCTTGACACGAGCTGTAATAGAAATAGTCATGATCGTCATAATTGGCCTCTCAGATCATTTAGAATCAGCACTGCTTTTTGCGCTGCAGGTTGTTGACAAGTATTTGTGTGATGAACGTAGATGTTTTTTTCAAATGTTATTAGATATTATTTAGTATCATTTATGTGTGTAAATATTTAAAATATATGAGTTTTCTATCAGGTTCTCATAGTACGAGTTATGTTTAGATTTAGATGGTTTTGTTTGGATGGTTTACCAAACCAAGCATACCATATGTCAACCAAACAAACATCTATGTTCATCACACAAATATTTGTCTTGAGAGTTAATCGAACCTCCAACATATAGCGCATAAGGCAGAGCTACTACCAACTGAGCTGACCATTAACTATTTAACCATTTACTAATACAACAATATCTGTTACAGGCAACAACGGCCTCTTCCGAAAATTTGAATAATAATAAATAAGGCTTGTTTTCCTAGGCACTACCGCTTGGCACTACTAGTAAAGTGAAGATAAATTTTAATTTCGTGTAACACTACTATTCTTATTGGTTAATTAATCGCATATTATAAAATCTCCCGTGGATTACCTCATTACCAATAGCACTAATACTGGACAGAGTAAAGTCAGGTGAAAAAGTTGAATCAGATCGAAACCAGTTGGTTAGATTATGTTAGAGAATAGAAAACAACACGCAAGGCGAGCGAGCAAAGAGAGCGTGCTGTGGCAGCGGCCGCCGAAGCGCCAGAAGAATATAGTTCGTCTGTCTAGATACATAACTGTGTTACTACCCACAAAAGGTTCACTCGTGCCACAGGAAATAATACGTGAAACTACTGGCAACAGTGTAGTGTCACTGGAAATGTACTATTACCGGTAGCACTACCAGTAGTGTCACAGGAAAGTAAAATTACCCTTCACTCTACAAGTAGTGCCAAGTAGTGCCTAGGAAAACAAACGATAAATAAAAATATATTGGTAGATAATTCATATAACACAAGATGGTGTTGTGTGAATTGTCTACAAGCTGTGTTTCAAACTACACACAGCTTGTACTCTATATATTTAAATATTTTTAATACATATAACCAAATCATCGGAAATAAATTAAATGTAATAATAATATTAATAATGATAATCCCGGACATTTCATATAACATCATCTGGCCCCAAAGTAAGCAGAGCTTGTGTTATGGGTACCACATGATTGATATATTACTTATGTGTGGCGCAGTGCGCTTAGGTCCGGCTGAGACGCAAAAAGTTGCGGGTTCGATTCCTGCCGCGGGACAAATGTTTGTATGATCTGCAAGTATTTGTCTTGGGTCTGGGTGTTTTTCTGTATAATATGTATGTATTTACAAAAAAAAAAGTATATAAGTAGTATAACAGTCATGTGGTGCCCATAACACAAGCTCTGCTTACTTTGGGGCCAGATGATGCTGTGTGAAATGTCCGGTATTATTATTATTATTATTATACTTGTTTTTTTTTGTAAATACATACATAACCGAAAAGTACTCGTAACATCTACAGATATTGAAGTACTCAGTTGTACTCTTTAGTAGATCGTTATCATACTGCTTACTGTACTATCGATCTCTTCCAAAAGAAGGGCATTTATGATTTAAATGAAACATTTTAATATTGTGTAATCAGATCAGCCTATGCATGAACCCTGTGTAGACGTCTTAATTATTTTCCTGCCGCGAGAATTGATAATAATGGAATTTACATAAAATATAAATATATTTTTAACCGACTTCAAAAAAAGGAGGAGGTTCTCAATTCGTCGGTTTTTTTTTTTATGTATGTTCACCGATTAGTTTAAGACGCCTGAACAGATTATGTTTTTTTTATGTTTTAAAGGGTATACTCCCAGGTGGTCCCATTTAAATTTTATCGAAATCAGTCTAGCGGTTCTTAAAATATCAACAAAAATATAAAAATTGTATACATTGATGATATTTTCGTTGCGTGCTGTGCAGAGCAGTGCGTTTAGTTGGTCTACCCATATTATATATAAACAAAATACATGTCCACTAAAAATTTAAATATAAAATAATTTTGTGGTCTCAAATTGTATCCAACGAAGTTGGTTTTCTTTTTAGTTTTTAAAACGTAATTATAATGAGAAAGAAGTAATTACTCAACTCGGAAGAAATTTGATAAACCCAATGTGACACGATTCTAACATCATATTTAAAACTAAGCATAAACATTCGGTTAGATTTAGTCTCCGTAATTTCGCTTATTTTCAGTCAAGTTTCAGTCTAGTTTTAATCAAGTTGCTTGTAGTATCATTCTTTACCTTTTCCGTAACATAAAACAAAAACAAATGTGCCTGAAATAGAACCAAGTATTTGCCCAGAACAAAACATTACAAGTGCAAATAGCTTTGCCCAATTAAAGCTAACAACTGGCCCACTGCCAGCGGACGACGCTCAAAACAACCGCTTGTATCATCCGCCCGCATAGGCGTTAGCGGGAGAGGGAATTAAAAATAAAATAGTTTTTTACTATCTTGCTTTTTTTGAATGCGTCAACAAGGGAAGCGAAGATCAAACTTACCCTGATTAAGATTCCCTTGCATCGAAACAGTGTTGGCGCCTTTTGTTTTTTGGTCCGCTTTTGTTTCTAGCTTGCAATTTCAAGAAGTCTTATGTTCAATATTAATAATAGCAATAATATAATATAATAATTATACCGAACTATTCACACAGCGAGATCTAGCCCCAAAGTAAGCAGACCTTGTGTTATGGGTACCATGACTAATAATACTACATATATATGTATTTTTTTAAATACATACTTATAATACTTACAAACATTTGTCTCGCGGCATTAATCGAAAAAGCAACCTTCTGCATCCCAGACAGGCATTCGCCCACTCCGTCACAGAGGTAATTTAATGGCTATATACAAAAAAAAATCAATGAAATATTCGTCACCACGAATATAATCAAATTGTTTGGAAGCAGCGCTTCTGTTGTTCTGTCTCAGCCTTCACAGGTCATAATCATGGAGCAGCAATGTAAGAATTTGAAAGAAGAATTAGTAACATTTCTAACCAAACTACACAAGGGATTGTTAAAATATGGGATTTGAAATGGTAGAATGGTATTACAAATTTAATGAAATATGTAATGTATAAAGTATGGGTATATAAAAGTGCTTTGTTTGTATATATCCTAAATGATGATTTGCTAGAGTTTCGTTGACTTCATACATCTGAACATAAAACGTTCTTTTTCATTTAAAATTAAATACATATTTCAATTATAACTTAATTGAAAAAGTTTTTTTTTTATTTATTACAGTTTAAAATTTTGCACACATAGCATGTAGGTATGTAACTATGGGTACAACGAGCTGATCTAATGATGAAGCCAGGGTGCAGTTCAACGGAACTCCGCAATACATAGGCCGATTGAGCTGAAACTTGGTATACCTGTCATGAATGACATCTTTATTTTGACAGCGAGCTGATCTGATGATGGAATCACGACCACATCACTTGAACACAGCCTTAACACAGCTTAAGATTCGCCCTGTCTTTATTTGTCACTATCTTACATAAAAAGATGGCACTATTTTAAACAGTGATTAACTTTTGACAGGGAATTCTTCGTTGGTCATTTCATGAAGTAACATAGCACTTCTAATTTGATTATTTTTGCTCGTGCTATTTTTTTTTCAGTAATCTTAGCGGAATTTTAATCAATAAATTGTGACTTCATATCACAAATATGGACAATTGAATTATAAGGTGTATTATGTTGCAATGTGATTTGAACGACGAGGATTCCCGAGAAAGTTCAACACTGCAATTTCGCGATGACGTTTAGGATGGATAAAATGACGATCGACCAAGACTTTATAACCAAACAATCACTTGACACTGGCAAAATTGTCAATTGACAGATGATATTATATGAAGAAAAGAACTTTTGAAAGAAGTTTAGATACGTTTATGTCTAGGGACAGCAATGTGCGTGTGATACCTTCAAGTGTTGCAACCGTCATACGTTACGGTACCATCAGGTGGTAAACTGAAAAAAAAACAACGGCAGATCACATTAAAATCCGCTTTTCCATGCTCATTATGGCCAAAGCCTTAGTTCAGACTGCATCGAAATGAATTAATGCGCTATTTGATGGATTGCGATGCGGTGCTCGCTAGAAACATTGTTCAATTGCATTGATCGTTTAATGGTATTAGCTAAGTTTGGCAGAAGCACGGTTAGTTTCGTATTCTGAAAGTGCAAGGCGACAAAGTTTAATGTTTATTATGCACCCGTCAGTTGCATTCTCTAAGAAAACCAGACATCCAACCACTTTATTCTTCATGCTAGGAAGTTTTGTTTATGTAACAAACAGACTGTATCGCACTTATATATAACATAGAGATATAACACCTATGTCCAATGAAGTTTTACATTAATATATAAATTAACATTTAATAAAAATTAAATAATTAAATTCATAAAAAATTAACAGAAAAAAGACGAAAGGAATATTAGAGGATTCAGCATACCTACATATATATAGGTACAGATCAACTAAGCATTAAACCTTGGTCCAATGCTGACGCTGCTGACTGGAAGAAAACTCTAGATAAAATAGAGAACATTGCAAACATGGTTCAGTGCAAACCGTGAAATCTAGCGGCAGCGAGCGGACCGCCGACAAAACTCCCTGATCCCTGACCCTGATGAAGATTCTCTAGATAAATCAAAACATGCACAGATCTTCTATACTGTTATTCGTTAGATAAATATTTTTTATTCTAAATCTTTTATTTTAGTCATAGACATGCATTTATTTGCACACATTACATGAAATACAGGAAAAAAACAGGATATATGGTAATCAAAATAAAATTATGCTGAACGTATGCTACAGCAGCAAATTATCCCAAGCATGGTGCCCACTGTTTTTACAGTAGACGCTGTTATTTATATGCCGTGTGTGATGTATCTACTTCTTTCTTTTCTTCCTATAATGGCAACTGTCTTGTTGACAATTTTGCCAGTGTCAAGTGATTGTTGGTTTACAAAGTCGATCGTCATTTGTGTAGTCTAGACATCCACGCGGAGAAGTCCCCTAGAACTTTCTCGGGATTCCTCTTCGTTCAAACCACATTGCAACATAATACCTACTCTTATAATTCAATTGTCCATACTTGTGCTATGAAGTAACAATTAATTGATTAAAATTCAATAGACAAAATAATTTATTTAGAAGTGCTATGTTTCTTCATAAAATGACATACGAAGAAACTAAATCTAAATCCCTTGTTAGAGACAAAGATTTGACAACTTGCATTATTATGTCAACGTCAACGTCAGCTGTCATGTCTTTGGTTGTTTGCACATTCGGATATATGTCCACAAATGTTAGTATGATCTGCAAGTATTTATTTCGTGTCTTGGTATTTCTAGGTATATGTATGTATTTACAAAAATAATATAAGTAGTATATCTGTCATACCCATAACACAACCTCTGCTTACTTTGGGGCCAGATGATGCTGTGTGAAATGTCCGGGATTATTTATTTATTTTATTTACTTACTGACTTTGGAACCCTTTACTGTTTGGTAACACATGTTTGTGTTCAAGTTCAAGTTATTTATTGGTAACAAAATAAGGTTACATGTCAGTTTCTTCACAATAATAGATAGGTTCGTAAATACATTGTGTTTGATCAATTTTTGTTACATTAGGTATAACCAGCATAAGATGATTGAACCGTGTAAAATAAGTTAATGGTAAGAAAGAGTGACTAATTAAATGACATAAAATATGATGGAGAAAACTGATTGAAACCTAATGGGATACCGATAAAAGCAAACAGATAATAAGGTTTAACCAGCTGCTTTGAACTTACTATGGTATTAGCGTGGCCGTTTAATTTTGGTATTAAGACTTAATAAGGCCCGCGCCTGATTGCCGCATTGCCGTGGATTTTCCTCAAAATAACTAGGTAACATTTCGGTGATACTACTACATATTATGTTTATGATTAAATGTACTATTATGTCTAATTTTAAGATAAACCAGAACTATGATTATGATAGAGAACCTTGACGTAAGTTTCATTGAGATTATGTTATCGTCTTTCAAATTCCATCCTACCACTGATGCGACTCCAGGCCTTGAAAGGAAGATACCATCAAAATATATATTTAAGACTATTTAACTAATACTTCTTTGAATGTGTCAGTCTTTTATCAGAATAAATAGGCCGTTTATGACTTACGGGTTAAGTTGATCATCCATACTACTCGTATTATTGCAAATTCGAAAATGTCTTTGTCTGCTTGTTTTTTTATCTGCTTGTTTGTTACCTCTTAACTGTTGAACATATCTTGATAAAATATGGTACGACGATAGGTTGTATATTAGGGATAGACATGGACTGCATTTATGTAAAACTCTTGCGAAGCAGCGTGCCCCAGCCAGTTGGTTATAAGTGATAATTTTCATTTTAGTGAATATTGCGCCCCGTCTAAAATCCCCACTCCAGACATCGCTTTAATAGGTACCGCAAATATACAGCACTGACTTTTACAGCTGTAGCTTTTGCCAAATAAATTGTCAAACAAAAGCTTACAAAAACGTAAGTGTAAATTACACAGCGCATATATCACTCGTGACAATAATACGGTTGACTTCATCTTCGAATAATTTCCTTTGTTTCTTGCAGTCGGCGTGTGCTGATTTTTATTTTGGTGCAAGTTATAAGCTGACGCCTGATTACTGACCTTATCCCATAGTACCACAGGTTCTTTTTCTCTTCTCCCGTCTATCATCCGCCTATATAATTTAAGCAAAAGCTTAATGCTAGTCTCAAAAAAAATACAAAGAACTGTACTATCGTTCGACGTATACTCTTGATGCAATGCCGATTGGTCTTAAAGAGTCAACTTAAACACAACTCGTGGGCAGTACACACGCGACGGAACTTAATGCTGGGAATAAATACTTTCAAGAATAGTGAAATAGTGTAAAGTGAAAGTGTTATGGGAACAATTCCATGGCGCGTTGCTGAGCCTTGCTCAGGACCAGCAAGGTTCAAGGCTTTATTGCTGCAAAGGACCGGAGAAGGTGGAGAATTCTCGTTTCGGAGGCCAAGACTCATTTTGGGTCCCTGCGCCAATGGAGTAAGTTGCTGAGCCTGGACTTGGCCTCTTTCCATTAGGTAACTGACTAGAATGTTGGTATCTATAGGTTTAACCATCTAACTATTTTGATAGGTATTATTATTAACATATTTGTTTATTTTCGCGCCCCGCAGCGCCGTTTCGCGTGCGTGTCACGATCACTGACGTAGGACGCCGCGTTACTCCGAGCATGATCCTGCACTACTCCCGCTGTCGCCTCTGCCTTACCCCACATTACCAGCCGTTCATCACCGCGTGTCGTTAGGGCCAGGAGGTGGTCCCATAAATCAGGCGCGTCTACGCAGCCTGCATCGGGTAATAAATGAGATCATTGCGATTGTTTAACAATTTCTTAGTCTTTAGATGTTCCAGTCGGCTGGACAGCAGACTAAAGTATGTACACACTTTTTACTCACACTATATCATAAACTGACGCCCGGTTACTGAAATGCCATTAAATTTTAAAGGCTTTTTGATAACGTTGACTACAATTTTGAACAATAATCGACTGGGGAAAATGAAAGTAAGCAACAGACAGCAATATCTGTAAAATCAGCCTTAAGTCGTAAAAAAAACGATTGTTACGGAAGCTTTCCGCTGTCTATTACTCTACTGTTGCTCTCCCGCACATGACAATACATTCATAGTATAGATATTAGCGTGCAAAAAGTATTTTTGATAGCATAAATAACACAATTTACGCCTATTGCTAGTTGTAAACGTTGGTTACAAATGCTTAAGAGGTGTCTCAGTATAAGTATATAATATTTAGAGTTTAAAGTTATTTGCTTTACAACTTAAGCGAAGATTCTCTTTGTAAAGTTATAGAGGAAAAAAGTTACGAGGAGTGCTACTAGTACGTAATTAATACGTAAGGTCTAAGTGACTGAAAGCTAGTTATACAGCTAGTTATAGGCAACATCGTTATATTTGAAGCACAAAATTTATAAAAACACTAAGTTTCTGCCTGCAGCTTCGCACGCTTGGTACATACACAAAAAGTTGTGTAATTTCACAAGATAAAATCTCTTTTGTTTAGCGCGGTAGTAACGTTTATACAATTGATGTATAGACTTTAAATATATTAATTATATACAAAGTTTTTGTCTAGGGCCTGGGTGTTTCTATGTATAATATATTTTTCTATTACATAAAATTAAATTACCTTTATAAATAGTATATCAGTCACGTGGTTCCCATAACACAAGCTCAGTTTGGGGCCAGATGGTGTGTGAAACGTCCGGATTTATTTAATTTATTAATTTCTTTACTAAAATTTATCAAAAAGGTAACGAATATGTAGATATACATAAACACTTTTAATTGTATACTATAAGTATCGATTGTGTAGACAAATAAGCAGGTCCAACCAACCATAGCACCAACAAGGCATTAGAAAACCTCACACGTTCATTAACAAACCCTGAAGCGTTCAAAATATTCGCAAAACCAACAAAATATTAATGCTTGTAATACGGCTAAATGCTTTCACAGTATAAGTAACCACAGAAACAGTAAACTCGTTATTGACGACCTCTGTGGCGCAGTGGGTAACGGCCTGCCTGAGGCACAGAAGGTTGCAGGTTCGATTAAAGCATCTTCGATACAAGCATTCGTGGGTTATAGTAACCACTTACTATCAGGTGGATCGTATACTTGATTGCCGGCTCTGTTGTACACATAATTACGTTTTAAAAACTAACCGACCGACTAAACCGACTTCATTAAATGAAATTTGAGCCTATAATACATTTTTAGTGGTAAGTAGATGTATTTTGTATAATATATAATATGGGTAGGCCAAATAAACGCACTGCTCCAATGAGACAGCGAGGTATCGGAGTAAACGAAAATATCATTGATGTATAGGTACCTACAATTTTTAGATTTTTGTTGATGTTTCAGCTCGACCGATTTCGATAAAATTTAAATGGGAAGTATGTAAATACTTCCCTTTAAAACAAAAACGAATTTTCCAAATCGGTTCAGGCGTTTATGAGTAATCGGTGAACTACATAAAAAAAATGATTCCGACGAATTGAGAACCTCCTCCTATATAATCCGATATAAAACTCGAGCCTATAAGAATTAACTCCTCTATTTTTCACCCTTGGGGGTAAATTTTTATTTAACGCCTTTTAGCACATGATCATTTTTTGGAAATTCGTAAATACCACTAGAAAGTCACAGGAGAGCAAAGTCCGAAATTTCGTTTACTTGGATGACTTACTTTTTCTAGCTATTTTTAATTAAAAACCAAACTTCTAAACCGATTTTAATGAAATTTCAAATCAGAAAGTATCCTTTAACATGATACAATTATTTTTCAAATCTATTTATTAATGACAGAGATATGGGTAAAAAATATACATGAGGAAAATAACTGAATTCAGAAACAATTTTTTTTTTAATCGGTTAAAAAACATGCGTGGCTTATGTGTGTGATTTTATGATAATGTTGAAGCAGGTTTTTTGTAAGATTAGTTTTCTATTTTTATAATTGTTATATGTAAGTTATTTTATTACCTCATGAGGTAAGTTTTTGATATACTTTGTACTATACATCTAAGTACTGTGTTAGGCAAAACGTTTAGTTGCGTTTGTATTTGAATGGCATGATTTTAGTTCGCGTCGAATCCTGCGGTTAGTAATAATAATGCGGTTTACGCGGTAAATTTAGCTTCATTGTGGTTTAGGGGGTTGCAGACGAGCGATTTATAATCACTTAAAAATAAATAAATAAGTAATGCACTGCATTATCTGACCCCAAAGTACCATATGACTGATATACTACTTTCATACCATTCCTTTTTTTGTAAATAAATACATATTAAATATAGAAACACCCAGACCTGAGAAAAAAACTTGCAGATCATACAAAACAATGTCCCGTGGCAGTAATCGAACCCGCAACCCTCTGCATCTCAGCTAAGCCTTGGCCCACTCCGCCACAGAGGTGGTAGATTATCTATCACCTCTGTGGCGGCTTATCTGTTTTTGCTTGGAGGTTCGATTCCCTCACAAGACATACGTTTGTGTGATGAATATAGGTGTTTGTTTGTTGTTGTGTTTGTGTGTTGTAACATAAGTAGGTATGTATTTAAAACTATATATGTATTCTTTCTGTAATCTGTTCCTCTATTACATGTTATGGTTAGTTTGGGGTTAATTGGTCCTATTTGCATTCTTCACCAATATTTTTTAGTTAATTTATTTCAATTATTTTTATTATGACTTTCATTATACTTTTTTGACTTTTATTATACATCATACACATTATAAGATTCAAAGTCCCGAATGACTCGCGGACTTATTACACAACCCACAGCCTTAATCGCTAGTCGTAGAAACTTGAAATTGGAATGGTGTGCTACTAATTACAGCGCTTAGACGCATAATAGACGCGCACATCTTAGCGAATAAGTTTTGCTTACTAAATTATGTTTGCAGATTTTTGGTCCACCAAGAACCTCCAAAAACCAAAATCCAGTTTTTTTATGATTAGTTTTAATAGATTATTTAAATAGCTTACACGTAGAAAGTTACCACATTGCAAACAGTCGCCAGTTTGCAAAATCGCAACGTCACAATGAAAAGTAAACAGTCTGTCGCGATGCGACCAGCAAGACAAACGACGCGACCGCCACCATTTATCACAATTAGCAGTGACCACGAGACATGTCGCCCGTGTGGAACGGTCTTTATTTCGAAGTATGTAGATGACTATTACTTCTATAGTTGGTTGCAGTTTAAATATATTAAGTTAGTAGGTGTTTAAATAGATTTAGTAAACTTTTTTGTATTGTTCTCTTAATAGGATTTACTGTTAACTTAGAGTGTAAAAAAATATAATGCGTGAGCGTTGGAATCCTCGGTTAAAACGAAGTTCCGATCGTAGTATATTATTATTGATAAACGTATTATATTATTGATTTACAAATACAAATGAATGAATTACTAGCCTCTGAGAGCAATTAAATGAAACGCACAAACAATTAATGGAGGATTTGAAATTTCGTAATATAAATATATTTTTCCATCATATTTTTGTACATCTTTCACCACGTCTAATTAATTTGTTCATTCGTTCATCTAATTAAATAATTCGTCATCCTATGGATAACCGTTTACACTAAAGACGGAAATTCGTGACGGATAATCTTTTCGCCTAGCCCTATTCGCCAAGTCCGTACCGTACGATAAGGAACTTCGTTCCAATGAAAGAATTATAGCCTCAATCATTTTTATTAGAAGATTTTTTAATTTGAAAGTTTTTTCGCTAAAAAATTGCATGCCTAGATGATAGATATGAAAATATTTATGCTCAGCATTATAAAAACGATATGTTATAAGCTTTTACGGTAGTACAAGCATTCCTTAGTTTGGAGCTATAGATAGCATGCATAGATGGTCCTGACTAAAGTTCACTAACGTTTATAAAAAAAAACAAGTGCATCGGCTATTTGCGTTTTTTTCGTGCTAACCGTTCGAAATTAAACATCACGGTCTCACCGCACGTCAAAACGTCACGAGTAAAAAATTAACTGTTAAAAGTTAAACTCGCCACCGATCCGCGACTAATTACCATTGGGTTAAGAACCACGAGTCTTCGACTCAAACTCTCTGAAAGGAAATTTACATCACCACTGCGAAAATAGCCATCGTCAAAACCTGGCTGGCTGACGTCTGTGTATGTGCAGCTTTACTAACGCAAGGGTTTTAGACAAGATCCCCTTTCTTTTGGCGTTCACGCCTGTGGCAAAATCAAATTGTATGTCCCCTTCTTCTTCATTAAAAGCGTGTGTCATAATTATGTCAGTTTTGTCAAGTGCTAAGACTGTTTATAGTAAGACAAAGAAGTATTAGGTTGGGGAAAAAGTTTTTTCGCATTAAAGTATGTATGAATTTGTAATAAAATCTCTATACTATTTGTATCTAGCTGGTTTTGGTATCATTAAAAGTTTAAATTTTAAAGAACATAATTCCAAATTCAAATTCAAATCATTTTCATTTCAATCATTCAATTCAAATTGTGTGATTTTTATTTGTTTTTCGTACTGTCAAGATGAGTGAATCTTATGAAGAAATTAGACATATTGTAAAATTTTACTACAAAATAGGTAAAAATGCAACGCAAGCCTCGAAAAAAATTTGCGATGTTTATTGAACTAGTGTAGTCTGTGAGAGTAGCACAAATTTAGTTTAAGCGTTTTCAATCCGGAAATTTTGATGTCAAAGATGCACATCGCTCTGGTCGCCCTATTACGGATAAAATGGATGCTATTTTTGAAAAAGTGGAGCAAGATCGGCATATCAGTAGTTACGACGTAGCTGAAGAACTGGGAATTGACCACAAAACAGTTTTTGCGCATTTGAAAAAAAACTCGGTACACAAAAAAGCTCGATATTTGGGTACCTCACGAGCTCACTGAAAGAAACCTATTGAACCGTGTACTCATTTGTGAGTCTTTATTACGACGTAATGAAACCGAACCATTTTTGAAGAAGCTGATAACTGGTGATGAAAAGTGAATCACGTACGACAAGAACGTGCGAAAAAGGTCGTGGTCAAAGGCCGGTCAGGCTTCACAAACTGTGGCGAAACCCGGGCTAACTCGCAACAAGGTGGTGCTGTGTGTGTGGTGGGATTGGAAGGGCATTATTCAATTAAATTTCAATTAAAATTAAAAGAAGAAGTTGAGAGAAAGCGGGTGGAATTAATCAACAGAAGGGGTGTGGTTTTTCATCATGATAACGCTAGACCTCACACATCTATAGCCACTCAGCAAAAATTAAGAGAGTTTGGCTGGGAGGTGTTAATGCATCCGCCATATAGTCCTGACCTTGCACCTTCAGATTTCCACCTGTTTCAGTCTCTTCAGAATTCTTTAGGCAGTGTCAGGTTAACATCACGAGAGGACTGCCAAAACCACTTGTCGCGGTATTTTGATCAGAAGTCCCAAAATCTCTATAGCAATGGGATCATGTCCCTACCTACAAGATGGCAAAAAGTTATCAAACAAAACGGTACCCACATACTTTAGTTAAATATAAATAAACTATATTAAAAAATGTTTTGAATTTTCTTAAAAAATGCGAAGAAACTTTTTCCCCAACCTATTATGTTGTCGATCGTCAATTGTTATCTATACCTATAAAAGAGCTTAACCTGACTGATTGACTGACTGACTGATTTATCATCGCCGAGCCAAAACCGCTGAAGCCAGAAAGCTGAAATTTGGAAGGTTGCTTCCTTTTACAGCAAAACTACCCACTAAGGCGGGATTTTCTGAAATTCAACCCTTAAGAGGGTGAAAAGGGGTGAAAACGAATGAATGAAACTATTTAACGCGTGATGCAATTTGCTTGAAACTTGATATGAATAAATAAAATGCAAAATAAATGGAAGCGTGTTTCAGGATTTTTCAAAATAACTTTCATAAAGGAGTAAAATGGGGTGTGAATGTATGGAAACTTTTTATTGGGTGGTGGGTGTGATTGGTTTGAAACTTTTCAATAAAATTTGGCAAGGAGATAAAAATCATCCTAGGGAAGGATTTAAGCTACAATTCCTTTCAATAAAATGCGGACGAAGTAGCTTGCGGCAACAGCTAGTTTTGATAAAAAGGTTACTTAATATAAATAATTTTAAGGATTATTTTTGTTCGAATCACAAAACTTTTGTTCCAATTACTCACATCCGATTTAACATAACAATAATCACCAGATAAATGTATATGACCTTAGCTTGTGATAGATGAGTCACGTGACTGAACTGTGAATGCTGCTGCTGTCTTTTCAGAAGAAAGTAGATGTCCTCATCTCCTACGGCCATGTAGAGTAGGGCAATAATTCTACGTTACCAAAGTTGCCAAAGATTGATCGAATGTTTTGACACGTTTGGATCGACCTATAATGTCAAGTTTTATAAAAAAAAACGTGTGTGTCTCGAGACGCCCGACAAAAGTAATAACTTAAAGTAATTTTACTAGCGCTGTGGGTTGAAGTGAGAGAGGAGGAGCCTGCCTACCGCTGCCGTATGCGTGAGAGAAAGGGAAGCCAGTCAGACTGGCGCCGTAACGCGTTACGAAACAAAGCGGTTTACCCTTCCCATAACAAGTTATCACTTCAAAAATAGCCGCAATCAAAACCGAAACATTAATGAAATGACATAGAACCATAATCATTGGAACTAACTTGTAGTGGAATAGAGGCTCAGTTTGAGACGCCAACATAAAATGAGTTCCGAGTCTACGAACCGATGGTAGACCGAGTGATCAATCTTGCGAATTCGCGGTTTCGGCTGCAACAAATTGTCATTCCGACCGCGGTGTGACGCCGGCGTAATTGCTGATGAGCATTAACAGATTTATACGCGTTGCCTGCGTGTGATTTTGTTTTATTTATAGCTTACTGTGCAGGGGTCGTAGGTTGCCCTCATTTGAAGCGACAACTGCTTATATATAACTTTATAATTAAATCAAGTACAGTATTCGACGACCTTTGTGGTGCAGTGGGTTGTGGGTGTGGTGCAGTGCAGTAAAACTCAGCTGAGTCGCAGAAGGTAGCAAGTTCGATTCCTGCAACGGGATAAATGTTTGTATGATCTGCAAGTATTTGTCTCGGGTCTGGGTGTTTCTATGTATAATACGTATGTATTTACAAAAAAAAAGTATATCAGTAGTATATCAGTCATATGGTTCCTACCCATTACACAAGCTCTGCTTACTTTGGGGCCCGATGATGCTGAGTGAAATGTCCGGTATTATTTTTGTTAAGTATTATCAGTAGAGGTTGTTAAGAGCTCCAGTGGTCTTGTAGTTGTAGCCCCGCCTTCCAGTACTAAGGTGGTATGTTCGAATCCACTAATGTATTTTCTATTTGAAAAATGTATGTGCGCTTTACCAGTACTCTCGGTCAACAAGGGTCTCTCAAAGTAACTGCGGCTGTCGGTTACGCCTTCACGACTTAACCGCAGAACCAATTTTTATGAATTTTGGTATAAAGATAGATAGGACATTGGAGCAGAAAATAAGCTACTCGAAGTACTTATCCTTGAAGTCAGGGCACCAGCTAGTCTCTCATATCTGCGATTATCTGTACGGAGTCTTTTGTTCATGAGGGGCTGTTTTTGGCCTTGGAAAATATTTGCCTTGTTATTGGCTCTTTTCCAATGGCTTGGAATAAGGCGATTCTATGTATAATTCCTAAGCCTGGGAAAGACGATTATAGTCAGCTAAAGGAATTTAGGTCTCAAGGCTTTCTCTCTGTTGGTTGTATAATTAATAGTAGATGGAATAATTAATAGTTTATTAAAATTATTGACAAAATACGAGCACATTTATCTTTTTCTAAATTCGTAAACCACTGGAAAGTAACAGCAAAGCAAAGTATGAAATTTCGTTTACTTGGATGACATATTTTTTCCAGCTATTTTGATTAAAAAACCAAACTACTTATGATCCCATTTTGATGAAATTTATGGGACTAATCGACAAGTAGGTATACCCTTTCACTTAAAAAAAAACAGAATTTTAAATCGGTTCATAAATGACAATGTTAATAAGTAACAAAAAAATACCTACTCCTTTTTTTAAGTCGGTAATTTTTCTAAAATTTGGATGTGGGTAGAAAGATTGAGATACCTCCTACGAGACGTCAACACAATACAGTTTTATAATGTCTGGTAGGCAGAAATGTTGGACCAGTTTCTTCAAAGGGGGTGCCCTCGAAATCTCTACCGTCTGGTGGAATTCTTCTTGTGACTGTGGATGTGCGATACATGGGTTATACTGAAGAGACTAGTAGAGGATGTGTTCAATAACTGGACTAACTCTCTGGAATCTAATTTTAGACTAATTCTAATTTTCTAATTTTAGAGTTGGAGGACCTTGGTACATGCTCACGCTTTTGCAGAAGACGCCCTTCTTATTGTTAGAGGTAGGGAGATTCCTCAAGATGCATCAATGGCAGAGCTCTATGGGAATGGAAATGAGAATGTGGGGCAGAAGGAACAAGCTTAGGTTTGCACCAAGCATCTAAGGAAATTATGCTCACCAGAAGGCGGGAATAAATGACTCCGGAGTTTATATTGAATATCATAGTTATGGTGTCTGAGTTCAAATTCCTTAGAATTATTTTTGATAATAGGTTAAGGTTTGGGTCCCACGTTTAGGGGGTCCTGGGTAAGGTAGTAGGTACGTATTTATAAACAGTTAGAAAGAGCAGATGTAACCCTGTACATAGTGACTGAACCCAAGCATAATAATGACTTATGTGTATCTTTATGTGTCTGTTATAGAAACATAATGCGTACTCCATCTCTTGAGGTGTCATTGATTTTGTCAGGCTTAATTCCACTTCATCTTAGAAAGGAAGAAGCAGCTACATTTTATGATATAAGGAGAAGTTTTGGATCAATTGATCACATCTATTATTTTCGATTAAAAATCTACCCATTCAGTTGCTTGCTAAATTCAGAGTAAGGTAAGCACTTACGGGAAATCTACTCTGACTTACGTTTCTTTTGGCTAGGAACACTGGGAAATGAACAAGCTGACGAGTTGGCCATCTACAAAAGAACGTCTCCTAACTATGACAATTATCCAGTATCGTATACTAGGAAGGTTATCAAGCACTGTACAGTTGAATGATTTGTTTATAGAAATAACTACAAATTTATATATTAAAACCCCAACATCCGGATTGCGTACAAATTTCAAAGAAATATAAAGGTAGATGGCATACTCACTCAGTTCCTAACAGAACATTGTGGTTTTGGGCAATATCTCAGAGCGGGTTCTTTGTGCACCAATTTGCAATATAAATAAACTGAAATGAAATAAAAATATCTCTTACCACAATGTTGTAGAAGACAACTAGCGGCCTTTCGAGATCCACAAATAATAATAAAAACAACTACATATCATAAGTATATTATTGCTGAAATAAATATATATTATTTTCATTTATATTATCCCTTAGATTACGTACAACGATTAATTATTTGAAATTTTGTACTACAAGTAATAAGTATGTAGGTATTTAGGTGAGTATGTACTATGATTTTCAAATTCCAATTAATCTAGATAAATTATTATTACATATCTTTAAATAAAGTCGATTAGAGTCATGATAAGATAATTCTAATGTTGACAAAATCATATATCTTTAAAAACAAACGATAATATTCCTTATGATAGGATCATTAACGTTTATTAAAATTGCACTTACAATTCTGTGGATAATGGATTTATAGATAGCACTGATTATAACAGAGTAATTTGCTTCAATTCAGTCTCTTACAAATATTAAAGTAAATAACCTAAAAATGTGGCTTAAGCTACTGTTTTTAGGAGTTTTAAGTGTTGCATCAGAAAAAGTGAGATACGACAACCATGCGTTGTACAAAGTGCACCCACAAACCGATGACCAAGTAACATTCTTGAAGGAATTGGAAAGAACAAATGAAGACCTAGATTTCTGGAAGCCAGCGAGCAAAGCTGGTGAATTTGTGAGTGTGGTGTCTCCTCCAGAGATAAGGAAAGAGTTTGAGCGCTCTTTGAAGAAAAGAGACATATACTTTGAGCTTATGCTGAAAAATATACAAGAGTAAGTACTTAAATCTTTACTGTACCGTAGCTACTGTTTTCACCTTCATGGTTCTTTTACCATCGGTTAAAATTAAATAGGTGTTTGTCCTGGGTATCATAAGATTACATAATTAAGTATGTATTTAAAAATATACAAGTAAAATATATCAGTCATCTGGTTCCCATAACACAACCTATGCTTAATTTGACTTAGACTAGATGATATTGTGGGAATTATATTATAAAACCAATACTTATTTATTTATTCATTTAGTTCAATTTAAAAGAAAATCCTTCCGTCAACTACAAATGAACGGTTTTCGAATTTTTCAGTTACGTGTGTTATGAGACTTTGCTTCTTTCTAAATTTCATGATTCAAATTTTCCAAATTTGATAACTCCACGCGTTCTTGAGAAAAAGAGTCTTGGCATACAGACAGACATACAGATGGACTGCAAAGTTAGGGATAAAAGTAAACTGTTACTACGTGAATTAGTGACAAATATCCAAACATTCGATTTATAATATTATTGTGTGACGTAATGATAGAATGATTCGTGTGATGAACAGAGAACGATCGATGAACGATGACTGTTGACTGTGTTCGTTATCATTTATTTTAGAGCTTTTGACGCTCAGCTCTACAGCAGAAGGAAGCGAAATGCTCTCAACAACGAATTATACTGGACCAACTACCAGACATACGAGGAAATCAATGAGTGGTTCCAACATCTAGCTGAGACGCATAGTGATATTGTGACTGTGGTTTATGCTGGATCTTCTTCCGAAGGTACTTGTTTAATACTTTTCATCTATTCTCATTGCTCTGACTGCTGATGACAGACCAACCTCTGAGCTCAGTTGTTAGATCTGTTTTCAAAAATCTAAATTATACTTTTCAGGCCGAAATATAACTGGCATTAGAATAGCCAGAGGAACCCCAAGGCGAGCTTTCTTCCTTGAAGCCGGTGAGATTGCTGCTGATTGGCTGTCCCCAACCGTCTTGACCTACCTGGTGGACCAGCTAGTGAAAGGAGAGGACCCTGAAGCGAGAGCAGCTACTGAGGAATTTGAATGGCACATTTTTCCAATCGTTAATCCTGACGGGTTTCAATTTTCGCAAGATTCTGTAAGTAAAGTTTTTTGTATACATTTGGTATGTATACAATAAACTAAAAATATATAAGTACCTTCAAAAACTATATCAAAAAAACTTATGATAATTATTTTACAGGTCAGACTTTGGATGAAGAACCGAAGGCGCATCACTTCATCGGCTATTGGTGTAGATTTAACGAAAAACTGGAACTCGCAATGGGGAGGTAACACTTTCCAAAATATTGTTCTTTACTTCTTCCAATCCTCATCTCATCTGTTCTATTTATTGTATATAAGAAGCGAATCGTAAACGGCTGCTTAAGTCATATTCTACACACACAGTACCTAATACTCAATTCAAAACCCCACGAACATCATCAATGCAAGATTTTCAACATTAACTATTAACTTACAAAAAAAATATATTAAAATAATACTTACTTTCTTTCAGTAAGTGGAGGCAGCCACACTCCATCGGCTAACAACTACATCGGCATCGGTCCCTTCTCCGAAACGGAGATCAGAGAACTATCCGGTTACATAGACTCCATTGGGCCCAGGCTTACTGGCTTCCTATCGCTCAGGTCGTTCGGACAACGACTTGTTTTGCCCTTTGCACATACCACTGAGCATCTGTATAATTATGATGAAATGGTAAGATTGCCATTAGTTTGTCCTGGTTATAAACAGAATCTGAGCCGGATATATCCGGCTCAGATTCTTGACTAAGCATAGCCGTTGGTGTACTTTTATACAATGATATCGTAAAGGCTGGCAGGCTGGCACCGAACCGGGCTTGTTTCAAGTTTTCCTTCTCTTTTATCCTATAAGGTTTCATGATTTCATAAAAAACATGTATATGAAATCTTGAAATCTTAGAGAAAATTACTCAATAGTTTCTGCGAAAATGGTGAAAAATACTCAATAGTTTCTGCGAAACGTATGTTGTTTTTTTTTAATCCAATGTACATATCTAGTTTTGTTATTTTTAGCTCATCATAGGCAGAAGAGCAATGGGATCGTTAGCTGTCAAGTACAACACTCAGTACTTTGTTGGAACATCTAAAGAAGTCTTTGGTAAGTTTTATGTAAATTGTTGTAGGCTATATGGATATAATAATATGGATATGGATTCGATCGGCATACTTAAAAAAAACATGTGTGCAATTCACACGTGGTAGAAGTGAAACTTTCAAAAATGTTAGAACCACGAATATAAGAAACACTGTATAATGCTTTCTATCTCATTTTCTCCCACGTTAAGTCTTATGAATTTATGTGTCTGTATCTTTTTAACCGACTTCAAAAAAAGGAGGTTACTCAATTCGATTCGTATATAATAATATATATATTTTTTATGTGTGTTCGCGGAAAACTCCGTCGTTTATGAATCGATTTTGATGATTCTTTTTTTGTTGGAAAGAAGGTATCCCAAAGGTAGTACCATGATAAGGAAACCAGGATCTGATGATGGCATTCTAGAGAAATCGAGGGGAACTTTCAAAAATCGTAGTGGCGACTAGTGCGTTTGTTTATTTTTTATTAATGTATTTTAAAGCACTACTATTTAATGAAGGTCTGGAGTCGATCTGATGATGGAGCCGAAAGACAGACGAGGGAACTCCTCAACGATTTACAGCAATTACTTGGTGTTTGGGCTTGATTAATTTGTATTGATGAGAACTGTACCCATAGATGGGTTGTGACTGTCGTTAGGGGTCTGATGATGAAGAAGAAGGACAGTCAAGGGAACTCCTCAACGTTTTACAGTAGCTACCTTGTGTATATACATGAAGTCGGTTGTCTTTTTAGTTTCTAAAACGTAATTATAATATATTACTGTCGCTTTATCGTTTCATTGACTTTCAAATCACAACGATGCTAAAGATGTTTTCACTCCAAAAACATTTTTGTAATAGACATAGCTATTTATTCTCCAGGTTTATCATAGTAAAAGTATCCAATGTATGTTTTTACATGTTACATACATATTCTTTCAGTTTTCTGGTTTTCATAGTACAAGCTTTTGCTTATTTGAGACTAGATGGTAAAGCGAATGACGATCCCTAACGTTTATGACGAAATAACTAGCAAAGTTCACTGAGTGGCCGCCGCGGTAGCTGTGACGTCACAGGGACGGTCGCCGCCAGTTATCGAATCATGAAGTAAGAGGGCCGGCTGCGCTCGGACCATCCCAGTGACGTCACTCGCACCCGCGTACGTTGATTTTACCGACAGGAATGGCATAATGTTTACTACTTAATTAATATCTTCGTAAGCAATGGTCCGATTTGGATAGTTAGTTCTATAGTTCTATTGAATTTGCATTAACTTTACTGAATTTCATTATGCAGTAATTTGTTTATTTATATGGTATACTAGGGGCTGCCCGCGGCTTCACGCGCGTGGTACCTACATAAAAAGTAGCCTATGTCCTTCTCCAAGGTCCCATCTATCTCTATACCAAAAATTCAATATAATCGGTTTAGTGGTTTAGGCGTGAAAACGTGACAACGTGACAGACAAACAGATGTACTTTCGCATTTATAATATTAATTAGTAGGGATTATAATAATTTATAATGATATTGGACTTAGATACAAAACATATATCTTATGGAATGAACAATGCGTGTTCTGTCAGATTGTTAATTATCTTGCATAAATGTATTTGGGAGTAGATAAGTTTTCTACCAGTCATTTGGTTTCAATAGCTTTGCTTAGCATTGAGCCAGACGGTGTTATGTGAAACATATTTATTTATTTTAGTCCATTTGTAAATGATATATTATTTTCTAGATGGTGCGACTGGCTCTGTTGTAGACTGGGCAAAACACCGCTACAACCCACCCATTGCAGCTACATACTACCTTCGTGATAATGGCTCGTTCGGCTACACCTTGCCAGTGAATCAAATAACACCCACTTGTGAAGAAACTTATGACTCCTTGATGGCTATTTTGAGGGAGGCTAGGTTTATTAATGTAATCTAAGTTTTAATTATTTTTTAATAACACAGTTTATTATATAAATATAAATATACTTACCATGTTTCTTTGTATTACTCAATCCGCATAGTCCGTATTTGCAATAGAAAACAGTTCTTATTAAACGTCCTAGTAAGTTATCTAAGTGATTAAATAATAATAATGGTAAATATTATCCATAAGCCATTTTATTTAGATTATAATAAAATTTATGATCCAATAAACTTTTTAACTTGTTATCAGTCTTAAAATATTTTTGTCGAAATTATCAATTACTTACAACAAAGTAGGCCACATCAGTGGTCGTAGAAAAATGTTACTGAAAATAATTCCCATATTTTTGGTAGCCACTGTAGTGGCTGGGAAATTCCACTTCGATAACTACACTCTGTACAAAGTGTTGCCAAATAATGAAGCGCAAGTAAGGGCACTTCAGGATTTGCAAGACAGAGACGGTCGCTTTGATTTCTGGAGCGAGCCAATGCTCACCAGTGAACCTGTGAGTGTACTGTCGAGTCCGGGAGACAAGGGTGTATTGGAGGAGTACTTGAAGAGACATGGCATTGATTTTGGTGTTTCGCTTACAAATATTCAGGAGTAAGTTTGATTCTTTCGTATCTTTCTTGGATCTTTCTTGTCTAATTTTATTGAAAAAAGCTGCTAAATGCTTATCAGAACATAAATCTCCGTGGTTATCAAAATGCTTAACTGTCGTAAAAGAGGCCTAAAACTGAAATCGGTAAAGACGAATCCAGAGAGCAAAGCACCATTCTGGATCGGTCACGTATAGTCGCAGTTAGAACTCGTATTTTGATACGTATTTCCATGGATCTATTTCACGACAGCGTTCAAAATGTTTCAGGCTCATAGACAGTCAGACAGTCAAACCTTACACTCGCGGAAACCTCAAAAGCATGTCTCTTGATGCCTACCACACGAATGACCAAATCAACGACTGGATCGATGACCTTGCTTCCACCTACCCTGATATAGTCACTACTTTAGTTGGCGGAGTGTCGTTTGAGGGTCGGGATATCAGAGGTCTGAAAATTTCTCATGGATCTGGAAAGAAAGCTGTATTTATTGAAGGTGGTATTCATGCAAGAGAATGGATCTCCCCAGCGACAGTTATTTTTGTAATCAATGAACTGCTGACGAGTGGGGATGATTGGACTCAAGCTGTAGCTAGAGAGTTTGATTGGTATATTTTTCCGGTAACAAACCCTGATGGATATATTTGGACCCACACTGAGGCAAGTTCTGCATAATACATCATAACATTCGAAGATAATGTCTGTAACCGTTGCGCTATATACCAGTCGTTGTTATCACTACATCCCAGCTTGCATCTCATTATCTAGCTAGATGATAGTGTTATATAATATAATTATATATAATGGGGTTGCTTAGTTACTAAGATAATCAAATTCTGATTTTCAGGTCAGACTCTGGCGTAAAAACAGACGTCCCGTTGGTAATCAATTTGGAATCGACTTGAATCGTAACTGGAACAGTAACTGGCTAAGTAAGTACAATATTTAATGGCTTTTTCAATATAAATGCAACTTAAAGCATATTCAAAATGAATCAACTACTCGAAATTATTCATACAACAGAAAAATAATTAATATGACTCTAAAATTCACGCGGTAGACGGTAGCTATTTATAACTCTGACCTTCATTATAATAATGATCCAGTAATTGTATTGAGTGTTGCATTTTATAGTTTGGACATAGATGGTGTTGTGTGAATTGTCTACCAATATATATATATATTATTCAAAGCACTTAAACTGTACAAATATTTCAGTAGGTATTGTACCTTTAAACCTGAAAAGGTTTGTCTAGGCACTCACATTCGTCGTAAATGTTAAATAACATTAATTATTATTGTAGTAGACCTACAAGTACACTTTTATGTAGGTACACAATAATAAACGGCTTTTGGTTTTTTGTCTATCCTGTCCATCTTAAGGTTACCTGGAAGAGATCGCTTTTAGCGATAAGGCCGCCCATTGTAAAACTGTATTGCTAATCATTATTTTTTGTGTGTTCTCGTGTGTACAAAATAATGTTTATCTATCTAAACGGCAGTCACAGGGACATACCATCTTCACAATATTAATAGATCATTTAATTTAACACCCACAATGCACAGTCAGTAGCACTCTCGTAAGCTCGTCGTTATATGAATGAGTGCGACAACAGCATAGCGAGTTTTCATCAGCTGTTACTTCTTTACCAGCTGTTAATCATTACTTCGTAAGCGTTACATTCATTTTATAAGAACCTACGTAGTACAGTAGATACATTGTTAAATTGTTAATCATTCATTGTTAAATTGTTAACTTTGACACCCCATTTTACCCCTTTGTTATGTGTTTTTTGAAATGTCCTGAAATACGTGTCCCTTTATTTTTAATTTAAAGTATCTGAACCAAGTATCCAACCAATCGCACCATCCATCCGTTAGAAAATTCCCATACAAAATTTGACACCCCGTTTTACCTTTTTTGAAGGTTATTTTGAAAAACCCTGTTTAACAATTTTGTATTTTAAATGTCCAAAGAAAGATTCAAGCAAATCTCACAGAGAGTTAAAAAGTTTCATACAAATGTTTTCACCACTTTAGAGCTTGAATTTCACAAAACCTCACCTTAAAAATAGCTTCTTTTTAAAGCAAAATCATGCACGAAAATTTCAGCTTTCTTTTTCAGCAACTCGGCGATGATGACAGAGTCAGTCAGGGTAAGCTATTTTATATATATTATTAAATAGCACACTTTCTTTCAGTGATAGGAGCCAGCACCAACCCATCGACACAGACCTACGCTGGCCTTGGACCATTCTCTGAGCCGGAGACCAGATCTCTATCTACCTTTATCAGAAACATTGGAGATGACATCGAACTGTACCTGTCCTTCCACTCAGCTGGTCAGCTGCTGCTTCTGCCGTATGGAAACACAACAGAACCTTTGAGTAACTACTACGATGCGGTAAGTTTACAAAAACATTTTTTTCTGCGGACAGCTTAGTACACGTTATACCTCAATAAACATCTAGCTTTTATGCTATTCCAGGTTATCTATACTAATATTATAAAGCTGAAAAGTTTGTTTGTTTGTTTGGTTGAAATCGCTAATCTCAGAAACTACTAGTTCGAACTGAAAATTGAAATTGAAATTGATTTTTGACTTTTCTTACGCTGCGATCGATAGGAGCGAAGCATCAATAGAAAATGTTGCAAAAACGGAAAAAAAATGTTTTTGAGAGCTTCCGTTGCGTGCGCTGCGTAAACGGTTTAAGTTATACAAAAATGATGATCGATGGAATTGTTCCTTTTTAAAAGTTTAAAAGGCATATCTTTTAAGATTATACAGATGATAGATACAGTCAGATATAGTCTATCTTTTAAGACTGACTCATTATAATTAATAATTAATGCATTATTTACGAAGGAGTTTTAAACTCCACTAAACTACTGAATCGATTTTGACAAAACTTAGTATTGAGTAACCTTAAACATCAAGGAAGGACATACTAATAATATTTTTCCAACCGCGATAACTGAATTTGACGCGGACAAAGTCGTGAGCAACAGCTAGTCTAAATAAGATGAAGTAATTTTTCAGTAAAAGTTTCTATCGACAATATTTAAGATACTTTCCCTCCACGTAGCAAAGCCGTTGGACGCCTTGTATAGTGGCATAGTTATCCAATAAGTTTATTGCAAGCCAATGATTGGAATATTACAAATGATTTCAACATGTTATAAACGTTTATCATAGAGTGGACAAAGCCAACCAAGCCGGGTTGTATAAAAAAATGAGGTCACCATCATTTCCCTGTCGCATTTTATATGGGAACGGCAAGACATGTTCTTCTCTTCACTCTACTCTAACAAACGTCATTCACTCTTTAGACTTTCTTTAGTCTCCCTCTAACCTTAAAACCCTCCACATTATGATTGTTTCATATTATTCCCGTCACATGATTAATTTCATATAAAGGGATGTTATGATACCATGTCTTTTTCATGTCATCTTTCACACAATCCATCCGTATTTTCTTAAGACTCCAAACTAAAAAGATACTTTATTAAATACAATCACAAGGATTATTTTGAAACGTACATACTAGGTGAATTTAGGTGCCAATTCCTCCTAACCCAAGCTCGAGAAGAACCGGCAAGAAAATCGTCCTGGTCCTAGCGATTTTTGCATGACAATCTTATAACTACCTTAACTACGAAAAACGAATACAAGAGAATTTATACATATCAAATGTGTCGGTTATAATATAGTTATAATAACTAGCGACCCGGCTTCGCACGGTTGCAATGCTTATACTAAATGTACTACAGAATGTCTAATGTGATTAGAAAACTCTAAAATTATCGGTGTTTCTCTACTATATTATGCATGTATTATATAAACCTTGAATCACTTGCAAATCTTGAATCACTCTATCTATTAATAAAAACTGCATTAAAATCTGTTTAGTAGTTTTAAAGGTCTAAGCATACAAAGGGACAGACAGACAGCGAGAAGCGATTTGGTTTTATACTATGTAGTGATACGTTTTCTTGGAAAGACTCCCCTTTATGTATGCTTTAAATTTCTTAATAGGTAGTTTAGTTGCTCCCTTCACCCTCTACTTTACCCTCCACATAATTGTTTAATATTATTCCCGTCACCTGATGAATCACAATCACAGGACATATTGAATGTCCCTATTGATTCGTATTTTTACTTAATTAATAACAAAATGCTAATTTCCAGATGAATATTGGCAGGCGCGCTATGGGTGCTCTCTCAGTCAGATACGGAACTGAATACACCACTGGAAACACTGCTGAAGCTATTTGTAAGAGTTTTGATTACAACTATTTCACCATCACCTAGTTCTAACTCATTTGTTTTTATTTTTTATTGTAGTCATTCGATTTTGAATTTTTTGTGTTGCTATTGGTAGTGGTTGTTCATTCATTCATTCATATATTCACGATCACTATGTTACTAACTCATTTGTTTTTCTTTTTTATTTTAGTCATTAGTGTTTGATTTTTTTATGTTTCTATTGTAGTGGTGGTTCATTAATTAATTTATAGTGGTGGTTTGAATAAATGATTTTTCTTACTTTCTTTCTTTTTTCCTCTTGTTTAGTTTTCTAATACTTCCAAGCCACTGGACTTTTTTATCTATAACTTTTTTATCATGCATGTAACGCGAGAGACTGATGAAACCCTAAAGGAATGGATTCACCACGACGTCGAATAATAATATGTTTGCATGATCTGCAAACATTTGTTTTGGCTAGGTGTTTTGTAAGGTACTTATATGAGTTGCTTTTGTGTCAGTTGTACTATTGATTTGTACTATTGGTGGTACAAGTGACACAACTTTGTTTCCTTAGTACCATTAAAATAGATACTAGTTTATACCGTGTATTTACATTTTTTTACCAAAAAAATTATCGACGCTATTTTTCTAAAAACAAACCTAATCTAACCTTCTTCGTGCCTTCGTAGCATCTGGACATATTCTCAGCTGGACAGGTTAGCAACTGGACAGAGTTATGTATCTTGAGTTAGTTGAGAGTTATGTATAGAGAAGAATATAGACAGATGAAGTATATTCTTCTGGCGCTTCAGCGGTCGCTGCCGCGGCAAGTTCGCTTTGCTCGCTCGCCTTGCGCGTTGTTTTCTATACTCTAACATAACCTAACCAACTGGTTTCGAATAAACTAGTATCTATTGTAATGGTATTAAAGACACATAGTAGTATCACTAGTACCATTGATGGTACTAAAGATACAAAGTTGTGTCCCTTGTACCATCAATGGTACAACTGACACAAAGGCTATGAGTTGAGAGGCCAGTACTTGAATTTGTGACCACAGAGACAATTTCATCGTTTCACCGAAGGCATATTATATAAAATAATGTCTTAGATCTGAAAGTCACTAAGTCCGCTGTTTTCACAAAAAACTGTTATTGACTTTGAGATCTAAGCCATCCATATGTTGTCAGTCCGGCTTTAAAAAGTTACGCCATGAAAAAATCCTTTGAGCGGCCTATTGGTAAGCACTGGTTGTCTCGTTGTAGTTGCCCGCCTTCCCATCCTAAGGTCATGGGTTCGAATCCGGTCACGCATCAATGGATTTTTCCTTACGAAAAATGTAAATGCGCTGTACTCTCAAACAGTTAAAGAAAACAACCGATGAAGAAACTGGCATGTCGTAGAACCTCAAAAGTTTGAGGACATGTGCCAAGGACATGTTTAATGTGCATGTGTGTTTAATGTGCCAAGGACATGTTTAATGTCCTTGGCACATGACATCGAAATTTTTTAAAAATTTAGGAATTTTAGGAAATTTGTTCGACACGATAAGATTAAGCGGCCTATTTGTGGCTGCTGACTTATACAATTACTAACTAACTGTAATTTCTGTATATATGGTACATACTAGATACTAGAGAAGGCTTTTAGACTACGTCATAGTTTTAATTAATTCTTTATATTCCAGATCACGCAGCGGGCACCAGCATTGATTGGGTAAAAGACGCGTTAAACACACCCCTAGTCTACTGCTACGAGCTCCGCGACAGAGGAGAGTACCAATTCCTCTTACCACCCGAACAGATCATACCTACTGGTCAAGAAACCTGGGATTCTATACTGGAGATGATTCATCAGGCTAAGAGATTTGGATACATGAATGGAGGAGTTAGTTTGCAAGCGTCAGTTGTTATGACAGCTTTGGTGTTGATTAGCTGTGTTTTTAGTAATATGAAATGATTTAATTTTAAATTTCCTGAGCAACATTTAATTTAATATTAATATTAATATTTTTTGAGCAAAGAATAAATGCAATTTCCAATTTATTGTGTTTTTTAAACGACAAAATACATGAAACGAATAAAACCGCTAGTGAACGTATAAAGCTGGTGGCCGTTTACCGGTACCAGCTTGGAAAGTTTTCGGCTTTGCTGTGGAACATCATAAAGACCGGGTTCGGATCCGGTCGTACACCGATATATTTATCTGTTCGAAAAATTTATGTTAGCCCGGTCAAATTAGACATTGACCATTGCATTAAATCACAACAAGCTGAAAATGTACTGGCTACTGTACCGTAAGGGATACCCTCTAATGAATTCCTGAAAAGTTCCCATTGATCCCGAGTGTGCAAAAATTGTTATTAAAGGTCAAAGGTCGCAAGGGTTTTTTGGATTTTTTGGCCAATCAGGTAGTTTTACGATAAAAATAGCTAAGACTAAAATTGTCCTTATACTTTTTTCTCTAACATTTACCATTTCTGAAAAAAAGCTATTCAAAAGTTAGCTGGAGCTGTATTCTCCATAAAATGCACACGTTTTCACGCCACCTATGAGGTAGTGTAGAATTATTTTATTTTAATTTTATTATTTTAACGTTGTTTCCCCGGTAGACATAAAAATGGAGTTAAGGAGCTTCTCTGGTGCAGGCGGAAGTAAAATATGGATTGACTCCAGTACATTGTCAATAAGCTTCCAACCCCATTCTTCTATATCCAGTGCATTGCCAAGCCACACTTGAACCTGGTAATACACTCGATAGAAATGTTGCTGAGCGTATTTATGAATTAATTGCTCACGTTTTTTATTACATGATTGTTTACCAAAGGATACATATCAATGCAGGTGATTTTTGTTGAAGCTCTTTACATTGAAAGAAGAAAGTGAATTCCGTAAACGATTAGAGTTTTTGGCGTAGAATTTAAATCTTCGAACACTTGGGCACATCTCACTAAATCCTGTTTTTTGAATAATTTCAAAATGGATGTTTTTCCCCTCCTGAATAATGCTGAAGTAGTATCACATCACATATCACACATATCCAGTGAAAGCATATAAAAATAAAAGATTTTTACATTTTACGTTTACATTTAGAGAAAGCCAATAAACTCTCATTTGGAAAAGATTCTGAAAATTGTTGAGCCTCGCCAGGTTTCAAAAAATAAATAGTTTTGTCATATTTTTCGAGTTCGAGCAGTAATTAATACCAACAAATCTTCTTCACCAACCACAACATTTAAATTTGCTGGATTAAATTGATTGATTGCAGTTTCAACAATAAGTAAATCAGCATCATTGTCAGCTTGCTTAACTATATTATTCTCATTAGTAAATTTATCTTTTAGCATTATAATGAGCCGAAACTTATAATGAACATTCGATAAAAATTGTTATTGGCTAGTTGGAACTCATAGTGTCTATTACTTATACGCGTCCAATAATGTTCAGAGTAGTCATGCATATTATGGAGAAAACAGCTCCAGCTAACTTTCGTATGACTTTTTCTCAGAAATGATAAATCTTAGAGAAAAAAGTGTCAGGGCAATTTTAGTAGATAACTACCTGATCTACAATTTTAGTCCGAGCTGTGTTTATTGTAAAACTTACCGTTTAGCCAAAAAAATCAAAAAAACCCATTTTTGCGACCTTTGACCTTGAATATTATTTTTTGCACACTCGAGATCAATGGGGACTTTTCAGGATTTCATTAGAGTATTATCCCTTACGTGCCTGTAAATTTTCAGCTTGTTGTGAATTAATGGAAGGGTACCCCTATTTTTTGGGCTAATTTAACCGGGCTAAACGCACAATACCAGTGCTCTCAAACGCTGATGGAAAAAAAAATAAGAAACCGGCGTGTCGTAGAACTTAAAAAGTTCGAAAACGTGCCAAGTGCATGAAAAGAGCCTCTGATGCGCACTTTAACTTTTTACATAAGTAACTTTTTTAAACACGGTTAAGATTAACATGATCATCTTGATTAACTTTAACAGGTCATCGTGAACGCCCAACAAAACTGTTATTTAACTAAAAATGTTTGAGTAGGTAATATGGCTTAACTCGCCTTATATAGTTGCTCTGTTTTCTGTGTTGTAGGCTGTAGGTTAAATCCCCAGGTATACATGTTTAGAAGTAAATAACATATTATATTAGACATCTGGATTTAAGAGTTTATTTAATTATAACGACGACTGTGGCGCAGTGGGCCACAGTCCGGCAGAGACGCAGACGGTTGCAGGTTCGATTCTCGCCGCGAAATAAATGTATGTATGTATGTATGTATGGTACATAACACAAGCTCTGCTTATTTTGGGGCCAGATGATGCTGTGTGAAATGTCCGGAATTATTATTATTATTATCATCTATAAGTATGCTCTGCTTAATTTGTGGCCAGATGTGAAATGTCCGGCATCATTAAAATATAGTTTAATTTAAGGTAGTGTGTAACATACATCTTATTTTTTTAACAAAAACGCTGAGCCCCCGCTAAAGCGATTTGTTTTCAAAAAGTATTTAATTGAGAAAAGTAAAATAAAATAAATAAAATATATAATGCCGGACATTTAACACAGCATCATCTGGCCCATGGTACGCAGAGCTTGTGTTATGGGTCCACGTCATGACTCATATACTACTTAAATACTTTTTTGAAGTGAAAACTTCTTTTGGCGCGGTACGCATATTTTTAGATGAGGTAAAACTTCTGGATTCGCAACACCGTTACCGTCTCTGGCGAGACGCTGCCGGCTGCCGCGCTCGCCCCATTTGATTATAAACCTTAATTCACATGCTTACAGTCTACTTTTGTATGGAGAAGTTTACTGAGTTAGGTTCTTTGATATATTATCTACATTCTAAAAAAAAAATATTGCATCTTCTGTGTTCGTCCAGTATTTGATTGGCCATAATTACTGATTTTGAAGTGATTTATTACTAAACTCTAACGCGCCAAAATAAATTTTCACTTCTGTCAGCACTCCCGGAGTGCAACCATACATGCATACATACATATTATACATAGACAAGTAGATCATACAAACATATGTCCTGCGGCGGGAATAGAACCCGCAACCTTCTGCGTCTCAGCCAGATCTGTGCCCACTGCGCCATAGAGGTCGCCGAAAAGTACCGATAAACAGGTAAATGTACCTGCTTACTGCACAAAATGTGGTCTTAAAAGCGACCCATTAAACTACTGAATGAGCTGCGGTTGCGGCTTTTCAATTATTTATTCACCTGTTCAATAATTATTTTCAACATTGAATGCAGAATACAGTTATATCAATATCTAGTTCATTTTAATACAAGGATATTCACAATTACCGGCTATTTTATTCGAGTTTTGATACCCTGAGATGTTGATCTTTTTGATTAGAAGAATCAATAAATTACCAAGCGCATGCGACTGATTCGCAGCGTACACGCAGTTAAGGGTTCCGAAGTCAATAAGGATAATAGTTACTAATCTGGTCTGTTCTGGTCTGGTCTGGTCTGTTCCTAAACCAATTCTTGTTCTAGTTAACAAAATAACCACACCATCATCATCTAGTTAGCAAAATAAAACTATTTTGTTATGACTTTCATGAGTTTTGTTAAGGTTTACCTATATCAAAAATGATGAAATATTTATCACGACGAGACTAGTCTGCGAGCTCTGATTAGTGATAAAGTGATAAAGTGAAACTAAAAGATGGTGGATTTTGTAACCCTAAAAAAAATTGCAAGGACCAAGACTCAATTCATATTGAACTGTATCATATAAATCATCCTAGTATTGAATAAAATCGAATACCCGAATACAGAAACGACACAAAAATTTTAAGGCTACATAGCTGTCAAGATAAAGTTGTTGCTGACGCAGATGTTGAGCTGCTTACTTGTAGTAGTGATTTCGGTCATTTATCTAATACAGTTTTAAAGAATAATGAGTCTCAAACTTTTCTTTTAATCTCTAATGTATAAATGGCTTTTCAGGGCATTAGCATGTGGATTTAACAGAAACTAGTGACTACCATGACCTCGCCGCTTAGTGCTCGTGGACTTAGTATCTATATTTATCTGTGTTCTATATAAATGCAAATAGTACAAATATAAATTTATATAACTGATTCACTCAATCATTGTTATCTTATCATTTTACTTAACTACGCCTTGTTTAATCCGATTATCAATAGACGCTATAAAATTTATAAGTCTTGTTAAGGTTTAAGTACATTCTATGTCATTGACTAGCATTTATAATAAGTATCGAAAGCGAAATATACGTCTATAATCATATTGTAAACAAACCTTGCATAAACGATTCAATATTTTATTGTAAACATATTTACATATAGAATTTATATTTAAAGATGTTACCATTACTGTTATTTATTATACCATGTGTAACTGGAAAGTTTCGATTTGATAACTATACTCTTTATAAAGTCCTACCGCAAAGTGTCGAACAAGTGACGTTGCTGCAGAAACTTCAAATCAATGATCTCCGTTACGACTTTTGGAGTGATCCAATGCCGTCTTCTGAGTTTGTCAATATTCTTTCAAGTCCTGAAGATAAAACAGTTCTGGAACATCTGCTAAATGGAAATGGAATAAAATTTGACATTGCTATGGCCAATATTCAGGAGTAAGTTTATTAATATGTAAAAGTTTTATATGAAGAAAAAGTTTATATTTGCTGTGTTACAACTAGGTACTTACTTAAATAAAAAATAATAAATAAAAATAAGATACATTTATTTCGAGCAAAACTCATAAGAACAAAAAAGATTGAAACTTAAAAAATAGTTGGATTGCTGGACAGGTATCGCTCACAGCAGTGTCTTGTATAGGGATAGTCGACCATGGCGGCTATTATTGCCAGAACGGTGTTGGAGCTGTCCCGCAACCAGACTCGCGGCTCGTTTGCACATATTATTAAACAATCAACCTGCGCCCCGCTAACATCCATCTAAAAATAGAAATAGAAATTGAAAATAAATAGACCTTATGAATGACCAACAGATATCAACAGATATATAAGTTTATATGAAATTTGCAGAGCAATCGACAAAGAAACAGTCAAGACCTATACCCGAGGGGACATCAGAAGTATGGCATGGGACGCTTACTACACCAATGATCAAATCAACACTTGGATGGACGACTTAGCAACAACTTTTCCTGACATAGTCACTCCTATAGTAGGAGGAACGTCCTATGAAGGACGTCCTATCCAAGGATTGAGAATATCCCACGGAGCAGGAAATCGAGTGATCTTCATTGAAGGTGGTATTCATTCTAGAGAATGGATCTCACCTGCAACCGTTTGTTTTATAATAAACGCGTTGTTAACAAGTGATAACGAGGAAACTGTGGCAGCAGCTTGGGAATTTGATTGGTACATTTTTCCAGTTACGAATCCTGATGGATATGTTTGGAGCCATGATGAGGTAGGTGACCATTTGATTATAAAATCAAAATAAATTAAAATATTCTTTATTCAATAAAATCGCAAGGACCATTTTGAGTCGTCTTCTTTTCTAGATACATGCTAGATTCACTAGCATGTAGCTAGTAGTGTCTAAGTCTTGGTTACTCATGTATAATTATAAATATTATTATTATATTATTTGCCTCCTAAAGTAAGTAAGACTAAAATCTAAATGAATTGTCTTTTTCAGTTCAGAATGTGGCGTAAAAACAGACGTCCAGTTGGCAGCAACTATGGGATCGATCTAAACAGAAATTGGAATAATAACTGGCTTGGTAACTATTAGTTAGGTACCTATTTAGATAGTTCAAAAATACAATTAAGCTCTGCCTCTTCTATAACGTGTTTGTCACAAATGAAGTTATTCTTTGGCCAATTGCGACACAGCTTGAGTAATATATTGAATTGTTTAAAAAAGCTATCGTTGACTACGAAAGATGTGCCCAGAAGCATTATGTAAACTGTAATGTATAAAATTATTTTTTAGTTGTTGGAGCCAGTGTCAACCCTGCATCAGATACATATGCTGGTCCAGGACCTTTTTCAGAGCCGGAAACAAGAGACTTGTCCAACTTCATTAGATCAATTGGTGATAGAATCGATATTTACCTGTCCTTTCACTCCTTTGGTCAGCTGCTGTTGTTGCCGTTTGGTAATTCTACAGAACCTGTGGGAAATTACGATGAAGCTGTGAGTACTTACAAAAAAAATGTAGCAGCCATGCATTGGACAGAGCATGTTGTTTGAATTGCCATAGGGCTAACCCCGGTCGTCAAATTCCGAAACCTAACCAAGTAGTCATACTTGAACATCCTGATTTATACAATAGTTACGATTTATAAACTAAAATTCACCCGATTTAATTGTACTAGTTGTCGCCCATTGTTCGTAATTCGACCATAACTAAATTTAATTAAATGTATTTTTATGCATAGTTTAAAAAAATATTTGCATTCTGCACTATATAAACTAAAGTATGCGAAATTTCATACTCCTCCGTCCGCGCAATTTTCGTAAAAAGGGATACAAAGGTTTTGCTTCACGTATTAATATATTTAATTGAATGTAATTTGAGCCCATAAAAATTTAACCGAATTGAACTGAACCTCATTTTTTTAAGTTGGTTAAAAAAGTTTTTATTTTGAAATTCGTAATTCGAAAATCGTAAATACCACTGGAAAGCAGAAAACTAAATTTCCTTTACTTGGATGACAAATATTTTTACAGCTATTTTGATTTTAAACCCAAACTACTGAACCGATTTTGATGAAATTTCTATGGGACCGGACTTTATCCTTTCACATAAAAAAGTATTTCTCAAATCGGTTCATAAATGACGGAGTTGTAAGAAGACAAACATAAGAAAAAAACAAATTGAGAACCTCTTCATTTTTTGAAGTCGGTTAAAAATAAGTGGCAACACATATGTATTAGCATAATAATGGGTGTTTTGTCACCCAAGAACCCACGTAGTACCATGTAATTTGAAACAGTACTTAGCCGGCACACGTCATAATATAATTACTTCAGAAAATATTAATTCAGGTGGGTATAATTGTTACGTTATTTGTTTCGGTTTCAGATGAATATAGGAAGACGTGCAATGGGAGCATTATCTGTACGATACGGAACGCAATACGTGACTGGCAACATTGCAGAAGCTATTTGTAAGCATTTCATACTATAAAACGCTAGTGGCATTGCAACTTAGTCGGTCTGAACAGATCAACGAAGTCAAGCAATCTTGTGAGCTGTCTGTCTCGGCTTTTCAAAAGTTGTGTCTATAACAGGCTTCTTCTTCATGACGTGTCTCTAGTTATATCCAGTGTTATTAAAATCCACCTCAGAAGCTCCTTTCTTGCATTTAACACATATGTCTACGAAACTTTTTTGTTCTATGATATGCCAGTCAAAGTCAAAAAAGTCAAAAGATACTTTATTCAATACAAGGATCACTTTGAAACGTCTTACATACCTACTACATACTAGTATCCTCATGATGTTTTCTTTCACCACTTGAGAACTACTTGCATTGCACAGAAAATTCCGTTGTTGTACAGCTGGATTTGATCACACGATCTTTGGATCGGAAAGTTATAACTTGACCGACCACCCAGTTATAACAGGTTGAATGATGTAGTATTTTAACACTTCCTTATAGACGCAGCTACTGGTGGCAGCATTGACTGGGTCAAGGAACAGGTAAAAGTTCCACTGGTCTACTGCTATGAGCTTCGCGACAGAGGCTCATTTGGGATGCTTCTGCCGGCTGATCAGATTCTACCGAATGGACTGGAGACAATGGATTCGGTGCTGGAACTCATCTACCAAGCAAAGAGGTTTGGAGTCATCAGTGGTGCTGAAACGTTATTTGCGTCGTTATTAATGATGTATATTGTATTGTTTATTACAGTTTTTCTAAATTAATAACTCAAATGGATTTTTAATAGATTTAATTAAATTCTATTTTTCAGTTTCTCATCTGAAGCACTTTGTAAGCCGATCTGCATGAGATTTCTAGGACTATGTTTAAAATGACAACGACATACTTTTAAATAACTATGACCCTGATTATGTAATTACTATGATTCAGACTTTGGTGCATACAAAATAAGAACTATATATTTTGATAAACACGGGTTTACTCACGTATTATTTAGTCGATGGAGGCACCGACACTGTATCGATTAATCTAGAGAATCTTCATCAGGGTGAGTTTGATCCGCAGTCCGCTCGTCGCCGCTCCAGTTCACGGTTCGCACGGTTCTAAATGAATCGAAACAGTGTCGGTGCCTTCATCGACAAAATAATACGTGAGATAACCCGTGTTTATCAAAATGTATAGTTCTTATTTTGTTTGCACCAAAGTCTAGATCATAGTAATTGCAGTTTTAAAAAAAGTTAAGAAATACACATTGGTCAATTATTGAATTGATTTACCTAGTATTTTCCGCAGTTTTAATCAATATATAATTACATGGTGATTAAAAAGTGCTAGAACACGTCAATTTACTAAATTTAGGAACTGGAAATTTAAATGTTACTTTTATTTTATTAGACTTTGTTTCAAACAAAATAAGTATATAAATTCGTATTTTGCGATATATTACTTAGTTTAACGAATCAACACAATCACATTATCATTAACTCGTAAGATTATGAGACATAGGCCCGAATACTGAATTGATACATAAAGTTTAATTTTACTTTGAGTTTAGTGCACTGATTCGCATTGTAAACACGTGCGTCACAAACACTTACATTAAAGTGCGTTGATTGGTTTAACGCAGTATGAAAAACCCACACATAAATGTATGTATGACAAAATATGACAAAATCGTAGAAAAAATACTTAAATTTTTATATGAGTGACGTTTTGTCCATCTATTTTTTCGCTTATGAAGACTGTCACAATTATTATTGAAGTGGTCATAATATAACATTGGTAATTCAAAGATAATAAAGTATCTATAATTAGCATTCCAGGCCACTGAAAGCGTCAGCAATCACAAAAAGGTATCTAAACCAAAGTAAAACAAAATTCAGATTTGACAAAAAATATTACTACTTAGAAAAAAATCCAAAACACGCTTTATGCTATGATTTTAAGAGCAAACCAAAGTTCGTCAACATTTTATCGAGTCCTGAATACAAAGAAGATTTGGGAGGTTTATTCAATGGGAATGGAATAAAATTTTAAATTACAATGTCAAATATACATTTTCTATTCTATTCAGAATTTGAGATATATTTGGTGAAAGTATTTTCTAACCTTTGTAACTAGCTATGTAAATAAAAACTTCATTATCTTTTCAATCTCACCTTCAACACTTTTTGTATGCATAATATGAAATTCATGATTTTGGCATGATTTTTTGGCTTTAGCATTTGAACAGCTTTATTTTATAAAGTAGGTACTTTAGATAATTTTTCTTCTTGCAATTTTGAAATGAGTATTATGTGCTTTGGTAGTTAAGGTTAAGGTATAATAATTTTCACTCAAAACGGGATATTTACCATGATATATGAGTTTTTCTGCTTCTCGATATTTCGATATAAACTGAGATAACTGAGTTTATCTCGTGATCATGGCGCATGCAACTGTGCCGAAATATCGAGAAGCAGAAAAACTCATATATCATGGTAAATATCCCGTTTTGAGTGAAAATTATGTGCAAAACCATGATAGTTTTAAAATTTATAAGGTTAAGGTAGTTATAGGATGGATCATATAAAAAAGCGCTAGGACCAAGACGAGTTTCTTGCCAATTCTTCTCGAGCTTGGGTTAGGATGAATTGGCACCTAAATTCACCTAGTATGTTAGACGTTTCAAAGTGATCCTTGTGATTTTATTGAATAAATCATCTTTTGACTTTGACTTTGACTTTGTAATTTAATGTCACCCTGAAAGGCCCAGTCTGAAAACTAGCGCTGACCATAGGATTGATAGATAGGTATATTTATATTCTTAAAATTTTTAACAAACATTGGTTAATAGTTTGTCTAAACACTAGGTTCTCGTTTAAAAAATAATGTAGGGTAACATATGCGAGTATAAAAAGAATGGTATTAAAGCTGAGACTGGACCTGTTTGGCACCACAAGCGAAAAATTTTATCTTTTAACATGTGTTATTTGGCCTACCTACTATAATTATTTAGCTATTTGTTTCTCTATGTCTGTAACATATTCATGTTGTGTGTCAAATAAACCATTATTCTATTATATTCTATTCTATGTTTCGTTATTTCTTATTATAAGCTACGTGTTGTAAGCTTAGGTCTAAATAAAAACGAATCTACTTAAGTCAGTAAAGTGTAGCCATAACATGTTTAAGAGATATAAAATCCCTCAACTTCCTCAAAGTCTGCAAGAAAATTCTTCCTCGAGCCATCTCACACAAACCTAAACAATTTTCAGCACCTAAAGCCATTACAATCTTCCGCCCCATTCAGCTAATAAAGGTTTCTAAAGGCACCCCTACACTATCGGCATCCGTTATGTAATCGTGGAGCTTTTAGTTGTTGGACGAGAAATTTTAACTTGTAGTATGGGTACCACATGACTGATTATAATACTTATTTATCCTTTTTTTGAACTTTTTTTGAACTGGGTGTTTCTAAAACTCAAGACAAATATTTAAGTACCGTTCACCGTTAACTCTAATCATTTGACCAATTGTAGCATGTAATATGCGTCCTACTAATCATTTCACCCATTGGTCCAGATAAGATGTCTCTTTTCAGTTGCTACTGCAAGTAGTACTCATTTCGATAACTTTTTTTTAAGTAAAGAGGAACTAGGTATGCTAGTTGCAACTGTAAATAACACTTTGTACTTGCATTTTAAGTATGTTTTCAGTAAGCTTATGCTCAGGAAGCTCATGGTCAGAAAGCTAGATTAATACCTCACATAAATCTCTCGTCATTATCTCACCAGATCTCACCAGATATTTATCTCACTTTCTAAGCATCAGCTCCCAACGGCTGTCTTTTTGCGTTCTTACACAAACAGATTTTACAGATAAGCAGCTTAAATGCCAATTAGTTACCAAGCCATTGGTCGTCCAAATCTTGTGGTGTGTCCAGGGTCTAAGTAGCTAACGGCAACGCGTTCCCGCTCCACGCTTATAAATTTCACCACACAAAGGTCGGTGGAATCCGTGCGCAGTTCCTAGTCGCCCGGGGCGCGCGCTCAAAGAGCTGCGATCGCGATAACCACGACACGGGACTCAGTTCTAAGGACGGTTTATGCATTAGCTCTAAATCTTATTAAAATAATTTAGTAGGAATAAGAATGAAGAGAAAATATGTGTATTTTGCTACAATAAAACAACAAAAAAAACTTTAAACTGATAAATCATTTTCCTGCCCTTTTCCCACGATAAGTGGGGTCTGCAAAACAAGTTCTTCTTTTTCACTCCTTCTATCACCGGGCATCTCACTAGTCCCTCCTTCCTTACATACCAGCTTTATCACAGTAAATCCATCTGTTTTTAGGTCTATAAGTGCTACTCAAACCACCACCACTACATCACCAGAAATCCTCCGAGTCCAAGTCGTTTATTTCGTTATTTTTTTGTAATTTCGATCATTTGATGTATACCCAAAATAGAGGGAAGATGGTTGGCCATATTTTTGATTGCCTAGTCAATAACATATCATGTCATGTCGTAATAAAGAAGTCTAGGAAACTGCTTTATACATGGAGGAAGCTGCATTAGTTACTAATTTATGATTAATTTAATACATTTTAATTTCTCGTCGTTGCGCGTCGCATCGTTATGAAACGTTGGATTAGATTCAACGACCGGATTGGGCTATGGGGTTGGTTAAAAAGGGCGCACATTGACCGTGTTCTGACCCTGAGCACTGATTTTATTAAAATAAATGATGATAATTAGATCAAGATTAATTTCAAATTTACTCGTAGCTCCATCTTGCATATCCCCGTCCACTATTCGCTGACCGTCCTCTCATATAGCCTAATGGCCAGCGGCTGAATCTTCACATGGTGTTTACAGCAGTCTCAGTCAATACCACCCTCAGTTTTAATCGTATGGTATTGACTTGGTCCTTTTCTAATAATGCACTATTGTCGACAAAGCAGGCACTTTATTTTTATTTATTTGGTGGAGTACCTATGTTTAGTGCAATATTTGGTTCAGTTTGTTTAGTAAAAGCATTTAAAAAGGATTTAAATGCATTTTGATAATCACGGGTTTTACTCATGTACTATTTGGTCGATGGAGGCACCGACACTGTTTTGATTCAGAGAATCTCATCAGGGTGAGTTTGATCCGCGGTCCGTTCGTTGCCGCTCGAGTTCACGGTTCGCACTGAAAGCCTTTAAAGGCCTTTAATCAATGCAAATAAAAAAAACAGTAAGCTATGCCGCATATTTTGCTCTCTCTAGTAAATCAAAAGCAATCAAAAACTAAAATTCCCGAACGTTGCAGAAGCTAGGAGTTTGAATGTGCATATTACAAAAAAGGAGTCTCTATAGCGCACTATAACCCTTTCACTAATGCCACGATATGAAGTCACAAAACCAATTCACTTCAAAAACCTTTCGTACACAAAGAAAGTTCGTTCATGTTTCAGCATGTGTGTAACAAATCTTTGACAAACGGGAAGCGTATACGAGGTACAATGTCCTCGTTGCTCTAATCAGTGTCCATTGAATCAAAGCGCGGTTTGCTTTGAGGACGAACTCAAACTGTGCACTGTAGTACTGTGGTTCACGTGAGACTGTTGACTCGGTCGCAAATAATATAGCTGTGTGGGACATTAATGGTCGGTCGGTCTGTTGTCTGTTCGAAAGTCACAGATTCGATGATGTCGTCATTTGCGTGATATTCATCTCACATCTCATACATCTTTCAAAGCATAATCTCACTGCAATAATGCTTTTAATCCTGTTAATTATACCATTTTCAAAAGTACAAAAAGTTCAGATTGCGAGCACTTTTAGAATGGTGGTTATCAATCTTTCTTACAAGAATGGATGGTCTCATGTCACTCTGCCCTCAGACAGTTAACCGACACACTTAAAGTGTATAAACTCTCTTATATTAGTATACACCTAGTATGTAAGACGTTTCAAAGTGATTCTTGTGATTGTATTGAATAAGGTATCTCTTGACTTTGACTTTGATCCTTTATACCACTTCGTTGACCCATCCATGTGTCTGTCTTCCTGTCTGTCAAATTTGCGATTAAAAACTTAACAGTGACGTTATCGATGTTTGAGAGCATTTTGTCAAAGTTACAAAGTTATATATGTCCTGCAATGCGACTTATGTATTCGCTAGAGCAATATTCGGTGTTTTCTTTGTTGATGATGGTTTAGTGACCCTGAATTGGGCTGGTTATTGATGGAAAAAGATCTATGATGGTCCAAAAAAGTAGGTACTTTGGTACGATACACTCCTAGACGCGCTCACGATCTAAAAAAAGCTATGTTTCGAGTGTATTATATAAATAAATAGTATTTATGTCTGGTCTATTCAATACACAATACACTTTAACAGGTTTCATGGTTGTAAAGCCAATTCAGTCTATTCTGACAATAAGTTCAGCGAACCGCAAACATAATCTTATATCAAAACACTATAGTTATTAAACAAAATGGTTTCGAAGCACTCAACGATAATGGATTTGCTGAAAATTAATTATTTTCACAATTCCGACCGGTATTTAGAATTTTTGATGTGTGAAATTCAAAACGATCAGCGTTCTAACTGAAACACAACTTAGTTTCTTTAGAAATAAAGTTTATTTCTATGTACTACATTAAAACGCGCAGCAGCGAGCTAAATTTTCATTGCTAACAAAATATATTACCTCGTAGTGTAGTGGGATTTTCGACAAATCCTATACCTATTAAAGGTATATTATGTTATATTATGTAGCGTTTGCTAAACTGTTGTATTATACCGATACATATAATACCTAATAGAATCTACTCCAACTCGAGTCCGTAACAAAAATTAATAAGGAACACACAAAAAAGCGTTAATAAAGACATTTCGACGGATTATTCTTGAACAGGGTTAGGAGGAACCGGCACCTACATTCATAGCTTGTAAGTCTTAATAGTCCTTGTGATTTTATTGAGTATTAAAAGTTGTTTTAATACATTTTTGCTATCAAAACTTTCGTGAGCATTATGTACATTTAGATAAATACGGGTTTTACTCACGTCTAATTTTGACACCGATTCATCAAGCAAATCTTCATCAGGGCGAGTTTGTTCCACGATCCGCTCGTTGCAGTTGTTCATCGAATAAAACCCGTGTATTTCAATTTGTACAAAAATTATTTGATTTCATTTAATTGAGGTCTTAATTTAATTATAGGCAAAGATAAGATAAGGATTAAAAATTACGTTATAAAAACTAAAAATAAAACCGACTTCATTGAATGAAATTTTAACCCACATAAAAAAACGAATTGGAAACCCCCACCTTTTTTAAGAGTTAACACAACTGGAAAGTCACAAGGAAGTTTACATGAATGACATATTTTTTCAAACTATTTCGATTTATTAACCAAACTACTAAACCGATTTTGATGAAATATCTATGAAACCAATCGGGAAGTATATACCTGCCACTTGAAAAAGGTTTTTTTCTAATCGATTCATAATTTACGGAATTATGAGGTAACAAAAATAAAAAAAACAACCAAATTGACAAACAATTCTTTTTTTTGAAGTCAAGTCAAGAAAATAATGGATTTCTAGCACACTTGCCTTCCGATATTAAACGCGCGTTCGCATTTTCACGCAACAATGTCATTAGGGCATGATAGGCTTCCGGCCTTTCAGCCTAAAACTAAAAACTAATGCTAAAATTCAGATACGAAACATATCCCGAGCTTAAGCTTCTGTTTGTTAGAACTCAGTGCGACGACACGCAAAATCATGAACCATACGTTTGTCTCCAAATTTTAGCCTAAAACTATCATTCTGTCTTCATTAATAACTGAGAAAAATTGGTCATGCTCATAATCGTCCTAATATATTTCTATGTTATCCAAACTTATCTGCAGAAGTGGAATTGCAAAAAAATAACGCACCTCTATAGTAATATTCATTCGAATACCATGTTTCGACATGCATGCGACCATTTGCGAAACGCGGTTTCCAATAAATTTGCTTCTGTGTGCCGTACATATTTTATTGTAGCTTTGTTTGCTAAAACTGTGGAGCACTCTGAACCGTAGCTTGGCTTCTGTCACTCCGATGTTCAATATCTGTTGGAATACATCGGCATAATTGGCCATAACGACCCAGCGAATTTTGAAGTGAAAACTTTTTAGCATCGTAAACTTTTTAGCATCGAAAGTAAATGAAACGAAAAAGCGTCAGTAAAAAGAGACAGACATATAAATTCATAAGATTTAACATGGGCAAAAATGAGATAGGAAGCATTATACGTGTTTATTATTACGTGAAAAAAGTGTAAAATTATAAAAAACAAAACTTCAAAAAATTCACAGTAGGTCAATTACTGAACCTTGAATTTTACATCCTATGTTTTGTGCTAAATAACTAACGGAGTGATGGCTAAGGGATGCTCAACGGCCAAGAGGCTGACCACTCGCCCTAGCCACCCGCCACCACTAGATAAGACTTGCTAGGAACCGGAAAGAGTGGCATCATAAAGAGAAGGCCTATCACCCAACAGTAGTTGCAATCGGGCTGAATGATGATGATGTAACTATGATGATGAACTAATTTTATTTAACATTTCATATTGCCCAAGTATTGTCTTCAACAATTTTTATCATTTTCAACTTCGTACCTACTGGGTGCCCCACGACACTACTCCTTTCTTTTCTCAAATTGGTAGGTTAACGCACATTATTTAATACTAAGACTGAAGGTAAAAGATAACGACTTATATAATGGTACGCATTACACTCAATACAATTGAAGAGCTTTACTCGGATACACATGAGTGAAACTTTTGCTCGCTAGTGCTATCCCTTCCAGCCCTTGTGCCGAATATGGGATGCTGTTTGTTCTCAGTTTTTGCGGGGACATTGCAAATTGAATTTTGTTCGCAGCTCCACTGTTCTCTGTTCTTTGACTTGCGCAGTAAATATTGGATTCACTGAACAATATAATTAATTTTGGGCAACAAAAACCGAGTTAGGTTTACTCTTTTTGCTGTTGCCTTTATTTGTCTTTCATATGGGCATTCATTTTTAGGGTTCCGAAGCCCTCAAGGAACCCTTTTTTGTTTTGCTATATCGACTGTATGTCTGCCTGTCTGTAATCAGAGCTCTTGCTCGCAGAGTATACATTTAAACGTGATAAAATAAAGAACTGGTAATACGTATCGGCCCTTACAAAGTTATGAAAAAAATGTTTTAGGGATACATGTCATTCATCTAAAGTGAATTAATTTCTGTTTGATTTTTCTTCACCATTGTGTGGTATATCGTTTGATAAGTATTTTAAAGATATTAAAAGATTTTACATAACAAATATTAGTTTGATAAATGTTGAACTATAAGGTAGTTCAACATTAGTTCAACATTTAGTTAATAGTTTAACATTTAGTTAATAGTTTAACATTTAGTTAATAGTTTAACATTTAGTTAATAGTTTAACATTTAGTTAATAGTTTAACATTTAGTTAATAGTTTAACATTTAGTTAATAGTTTAACATTTAGTTAATAGTTTAACATTTAGTTCAGGTCCCATACTGGCTAAACCACACCTGAAATGTTTTTTAAAATAGTTGGACATATAAAATAAAAGGATAATAATATATTATGTGGTAACATGCGCTTGCCCAATTAAATTTATGTATACATACGGGTCCATCATTTAAGCAAACATTAGTAATTTATCATCATCAGTCCCTAGAAGTCCACTGCTGAACATAGGCCTCCCCAATAGATTTCTAGGAAGAACGATTTTAAGTCCTATCCATCCATCGATTTCCCGCGATCTTTACAATGTCATCCGTCCATCGGGTGGGGGGTCGTTCTACGCTTCGTTTTCCTATCCTTGATTGCTATTCGAGAACTTTTATTCCCCAACGGTTATCAGTTCTGCAAGCTATATGGCTTGTCTATTGCCACTTCAAGTTGCAAATTTTGAGTATTATGTCATTAGTAATTTGTTTAAATCGTTGATATTAGAATTAAACCATACTTTAATATAATGTTAGGTAATTATGTAATTATGGAGTATAAGGTTTATTACATTCAAATGGTTTCTAATTGGGTATAAAATAGAGATTATTTTCAAATCCTGCTGTGCACGTCTTCTTTCTTTGCGGTCGATGCTTCATTCCTAAAGATCATGATCATCAGTTCGTGATCACATAGGTGTAGACGGCCTGTTTTTAGCTAATCCAATTAACAACAATTGGCACCACACTATAAAAAAAACGTTTCTGTCTCATTTGCTGGTCAGTCCATCCTGTTGGGGATCTTCTCCGGCGTCCTACGTGTCCGACGATGACAAGATTTTCGAAGTTTTTAGTTTAACAGCATAAATATAAATAAATTAATATTGTTGACAGTGTTCACATAACATCATCTAGTCCCAATGTAATCCCATAGCTTGTATTATCATCTAGTCCCATCATCTAGTCCCATAGCTTGTATTATGGTGACTAGATAGCTCATATAATACTTGTATACTTTGAAATACCTACGATACTTTATAACACCCAGACACAGAACAAACATCTATATTCATCTCATAAATTTATCCTGGGAGGGATTCGAACTTGAGGGTTGCAGCGCAGAAGGCAGATCTACTACCAACTCAGCTACCAGGCTTGTCATGGTTGGTCATATGGTTGAAGTTTGTATGGGAAAGTTCATAAATGACCTGGCACGAGTGTATCAGCTAGTGTATATATAATACCAGCTGCTTCCCGTGGCTTTGCACGCGTGGTATCTACATAAAAATACTGTTTATCCCTAAGAAACAGTCTATCTTCGTACTAAATTTCATCAAGATTCGTTCAGACATTTAGACGTGAAAAGGTACCAATCTGACAGACGGACACTTTAGGATTCATATTATTAGTTTAGATTATTTTGTTTCCGATACACACGCTGTTGATTGTGGTAATGCATTTGGATTTTTTTTTACACAGACAATGAACTATCCTTTTATATCCGTGTTCGTCCAAATATCATGATACGCATAAAAACAGCCGACTCACGATAGAATTATACAGATGTTTAACAGATAATTTATTAGTGGTAGCTATGAGGTATTTTTTAATATAGAGAGTGTTTGTCAATATTGAGCGTCTGACTGAACAGACCCAAAATAAAATGGAATTTGTTTATTTTGTGTTCCTCAGCCCGCAAAGGTAACAAACAACGAGGTGGCGTTTTTACGTGGTAAAGGTTTTTTATTTATTTAAAAGGACTCCGCATTTGAATGAAAATATTTTTCTGCGTTTCCGGCACATGACGTTTGGTCATAATTATTTATTTATTGGTAAACCAACCCCGTTTTAATAGAATATAAAAGTAGCATATGTACAAGTGTATATTAGGTTTTCACTTATAGAAAATAACAATATAAATAGTTTAAACTTGAATACTACTAAATTACTAATAATAGCAGTAACGTAAACAAACTATCTAATTTTGTAGACTAAACTAGTCGCCAAAGAAAACATAGACATTCTCTAGCTCAGCCTACACTAGTGCATAATATATATAAGTCAAAACGATTAAAACATAATAACGTTATAAAACTAAAAAGAAAACCGACTACATTTAATGAAATTTGAGCTCATTAAAATATAAAGGAAAGAGAACCTCCTCCTGTTTTTAAGTCGATTAAAAACGTTTTTATTTTACGCTATATCATTATTCGAAATTCATCAACACCATTGGAAAATAAAAGGAAAACCAAATATGAAATTTCGTGGATGACATATATATTCCACCAATTTGGATTTAAAAACAAAACTACTGAACCGATTTAGTTGAAATTTATATGGAGGTTCCATCAGAAAGTATGTCCTTTAATATAAAAAAATATTTTCTTATATCGGTTTATCAATGACGGAGTTATGAGGTAACAAACATAAAAAAACAACCGAATTGGGAACCTTCACCTTTATTTAGTTAGAGTCGGTTAAAAAAGTATCAACAACAGCTATAACACAAAAAAGCGAAAAAGTAAAGTTATATATGTGTAAGAATCGCAATCCTGTCAGTAACTCTGAAATGGTGAAAGAAATTATCGTGAGAAAACCGGCACACCATAGATAGAAAATCAAATTGTGTGTCATCAATCAGTAGGTATTCCGTATCGCGTAATAGAATGTGTGAAAATGAAAGCATTGATTTTGAACGTGTCTCTTAGCATTGAGTTTGAACGTGTCTCATATACCTAAGTAACTAGTTATTTCTTTGAGGAGACAAAGTCAGGGGATTACAAAATTGTAGGTGTGTCTCATTAATCTTTACAAATAAGCTACCGAGTGAATCCATATGCAACTACATGTCAAACCTCATTTAAAAAGAGGCGTAAACAAAAAACAACATTAACGCCGAGCATATCAACATATCGATCAATTACAGACGAAATGAGAGCGTTTCTTATCAATAATGGATCAATCACTGTAGTGTATTTAGAATGAATTGGCGTAAGAACTGATGTGCCTTTGTACATAGATATGGTTGTTGTCTATACGGCGGAAAAAAAACCCAAATAAGCAAAAAAAAAACCCATATTGGTTATTTTGGTTGTGCGACATCAGATTAAGTTCTTTCGATAGATGGCGATATTGGCGTACCTATCGATTGACAATCGAATCAATTTCGAATCAATTTCATTTTCGAACGAAGTTCATAGTAGTAACCGGGTCAATCTAGTAGTAAATAAATAATTGTTGGTGATCAAATGTTGGTGACGACCTCTGTGACGTACTGGGTCAAGTCCCAACTGAGATGCAGAAGATTGCGGTTTCTATGAACATCTATGTACATTAAATAATTTTAATGTTTGTCTTGTAGACCTAAAACCTACAGCGCAAAAGATAGAGATAACTAATCTGTCAGTGATTGTTGTCATTTTATATCCACTAGAAAGTGAACTCATTTAAAAGAATGTGTGTAACAACACCTAATAATATAAAGCTGTATGAATCACAACTACAATGTATTGTTTGTAACAGCGTTTGAACAGTGACTCATCAATATTCCAATTGAAATTCCTTTAGTTTAAGTTTAAGATATCTTCAGTCGGTCAAAAGTCAATTTTTGCAACAACGCTTATATTGTAATTAAATTAAATTGTAATTGAATGAATGAATGAAACGTTTATTTGGCACACACACAAAAAATAAAACACCTTAAACAAAACACTTCAAAATTAAACTAAAATAGGTATACAAATCAGTTAATAATATTATAAGTGCCAAAAAGGCGTCCAGCTCAGCATGTGTTGGATGGAAGCAACTAATGCTTACACTCAACGCAGATTTTCAGCTTTTACCTAAGTTTAGGAGAGTAGTGCAGCAGCGACAACAGAACAATTAAGAATGAGAATGACAACAAATAAGAAAGAATGAGGATAGTTACTCAGCTGATCTTAAGTCCACTGTCACATAGAGATGGGGAGACAGTCTTGGTTTTTTTAACCTAACCTGATCAATTAAACAAAACTATAATTTTATGAAAAGAATGTGATTTTCATCAATACTTAGTCTAGATTAACTAAATTATTTTGATAATCATATATTTTAAAGTAACTTCAAAAATAATATGTTCTCAATTCAATCGTTTTTTTTTTGTTTGTTATTGTTTTTACAATTTGTTTGTATTGTTTGTTAACTTATAACTCCGTTATTATAATGAACCGATAATTTTTTTTTATGTGAAAGGACCTACTTTTCGATTGGTCCCATAGAAATTTCATCAAAATCGGTTCAGTAAATTGGTTTTTATATCAAAATAGCTGGAAAAATATGTTATACAAGTAAACAAATTTTGTGTTTTTATATAAATGAAGTAGGTTTTCTTTATAGTTTTTAGATCGTAATTATTTAATTTAGAGGTCATTAGATTGCTTCACTATTTCAAATGTACTTTATATTATTCTGTACATATATATAATAATACTTAATAAATAAATATGGTACACAACATAATCTAGTTCCAAACTAAGGCTAGTTTGTATTATGTTGACCGGATAACTGATAGAATACATCTATTTTTAAAATTATGTAAATGATTTGATAATTTTTGTATAACTGTATAGTCTGTATTGTTAAACATCCATGATAGCATTGTCTGGATAGAAAAAAAGAATCGTTATGCAGACTTCATAGTAAATTTATTAAAGTTTATTTTGTAAAATGTTGAAGTTTGCAAATTTGTGATCTTTTTAACGCAAACAGTCGTTAAATCCAGTTATTAAAAATTTAAAGTATTTATAACTAAAATTTCATTACCGTTTTAACAAGACTGCTTGCTACACCACTACTTAGAATGGCTACGTGTCTATCCTTTTAAACTCAAGAGTCCATTATTTTCACTTTATTCGATTCTCACAATCTTGTTTGACCTTTTATCAAAATAATTATTTCCAAGACCGTCAACTACAACACTATTTGAAATGGCATGCGCGAAGTGCCTTCAATAATACACGTAAGCACCAACAACGACGTTTAGTGCACGTTTATGTGTGTTCACTGTAGTGTCTGCTTTATTTAATAACAAGGAACAGAACAGACTGTGCAAGCGGCGTGGGAATAATATAAAGGAAGATAGAATAATATAATTGGGTTTAAAAGCTTTTAAGATTTTAAGATCACTAAGATCACATTTAGGCATTTTATTTTACGTACGAGTATAAGCAAGCTACTCTTAGAGTTTTGCTGCTCTTTTTCCCAGCTCCTCTCTTATTGTTTCTATAGTAATTTTGAACCAGTGTGGTGAAAGGATTATATGGCGTCTCTGATGCTTCTTTCTTACACTTGGCACAAGTCTTGGAACGTTTTAGGTTCTATGGCATGCCGGATGTGAACAGTATAATCGTAGGTGTTTTTGTTTTAAAAAAAATACCCATTATGCTGTATCATAAATGTTCATAAATTTTAGTTTAAATTTGGGATGACGTTTTCATACTTTTTAGGGTTCTGAAGTCGAACAAGGAACCCTTATAGTTTCGCTTTGTCTTGTCGGTCTGTCTATCTGTTTGCTCATAATCAGGTCTAACTCGCAGATTATTAGTCTTATTGTTAAGAAACTTTGCACGATAATACATTTTAGTAAACTTATAAAATAAAAATTTTAAAAAAATATTTGTTAAGTAAAGTGGGGTAATATTTTTTTTTACTACCGCGTAGCATTTCGTTGGATAGGTATTTAAATGACAAAACTATTGGGGTGCCCGAAAGTATTTAATATTGTAGTATATATTCTGAAATTATAAGAAATAATATCTCGGTCAAGCATTACTAGATTAAGAGTTACAGTCTAATTTGTAAACATTAAAAATCTTGCAGTTCAGTTAAGTAGCTAAATATATAATTATCACTTTAAACGGGATATTTACCTTGATATATGAGTTTTTCTGCTTCCCGATATTTCGGCACAGTTGCATGCGCCATGATCACGAGATAAACTGATCTGATAAGTTTATCTCGTGATCATTATGACAAAAACTCATATATCATGGCAAATATCCCGTTTTAAGTGAAAATTATGTTCAAAACTATGATAGTTCTAGAAGTTATAAAGCTAAATAGAAGGTGTCGAGAATGAGGATAATTATTGACTTCAGAAGCCTTTACTGTGAGAAGTCACATGCTCATGGCCAATTTATTTTTATATGTAATCATTTGACAAGTATTGGCTATTGCTCAGTAACAGCAATTTTGAGAAATCTGTTCAATTTATAAAACTAAAGTCATCAAGACCAATACTGTCTAGATAGACTATATCAATGATACAATGAATAAACATAATAGTTCACACAGTTCAATCAATCGTTGTAGCATGCACTAGCCATAATACATTCTAGAGTTTTCTAAAAGAAGAGTAGTCGGGTGACATTTAAGTCAATGACATAAGATACAAAACACAACGATTCATGATTCTACTTATATAGAACCTCTTATCAGCTGACCGACAGCCATTTCTATACGTTTATTTTTTTAATTCCACATCTGTTTTTATTCTTCTCTTTCTTGCGCTCGAGTAAAATTAGTACCAGAAAAATAATTGCATTCAAATAATTGTGATTCCACTATACGTGACTTACTTTTGACATATTATCCGTTTATATAGGAAATGGGATCTATAAGTTCAACTGTCACCTAAGTTCGAGCTAAGGCTGAAAACCAGTTCTGCGTAAACCATGTTTGCGCAGATATAGTGCTGAGTCGATTAATCGATTAAGTCAATTAAGTCGAGTAATTTAGCAATTAGCTAAATTACTTCCAGAACTGTATAAAAAATATATATTTATGTGATCCTGTAAAATATTTTTTTGCAATAAACCTTTTTATATTTGTATTTATTAGAAAAAATATCTGTCCTATGATTTTAGGTATAAGATAAAGCAAACTGAAGTGGCAGTGGGCAGGTAACATATTACCGCAGAACCGATGGCCGTTGGGGCAGACTATTATGTCAAAAACATAATAATGTTCAGCCTCATTAAGTACCATCAAACGTTCCCACAATCAGCCAACTGTTCCTCATTACAAAGTAAAATAGTGCTGCGTGTTATTTCAATATTATGGTGCTTACGGAAATTGATAAAACACCATTATTTATTTACTTAATACTCATGTTATCATTATAACTTTTTATTGTTTATTTTTATCTTAGAAAGAGTATACCCCGAAGTTGGTACCATATTAATTTGGAAAAAATAGCCAACCCTAAAGGTAGGAAAACAGGGGATGATTGATTGTTCACTCACTGATTGTAATGTATAAATATTAAAAGTAATCATAAATTAAGCATGTAGTAAATAGTAGATTATAGCCACAAAAAATTGTAAAATATTTTTTTTAACAAAAAATAATAAACCTTTTTTATTTAACCTAAATAACTTAGTTCTTAAACTAATTTAAATAAGTAATTTTGAGTCGCCAAACAAGCAAATTTGTCAATTTTTTATATATTAATTAAACAGATTATTTTTCCAAATTACAAAAAACAGAAAACTTCTATTCTAATTATTTACACCCGAGTAAACTTCAGCTTTATTTGAATAAAATCACCAAAATTACAAATAAAACACGAAGAAACATGGAGAAAAATAAATAAATAAGAGCGTAATCTTTACTTCGCAAAACGGCCATAAATAATATTTCCTTATAAAAAATAGTTTTTTTTTATATAGAACTAGAACTATAAAGAACTAGGTGAACTTCGTAACACCTAAAAACCATCGTTCAGATAAAAAATACAATAAAAAATTTACCGTCGAGCCATTTTAAAGTTTTTGCAAGAATTAGTTTCGTTAAAACTGTTTTTTACTTACCTTCTTTTCTCATTGTTCTATATACCTTTCTAACTGCTTGTTTCTACTGTATTTTCTATTTCAGTGTGTGTATATATGTATCAAATAAATATATATTCTATTCCATTCTATTAAAATATTTTTTCGAGTTTTAAAAATACCTAAACATTTTATTGTATTAAATTCCATTCACCATAAAGGCTATTCAGTGTTTGGAATTATTGACCAACACAGAGCAATCTATCCGAAAAGTATTATCTTAATAAAAATAAATTTCCGTGCAATTTATCGGATAGTTAGAAAGGTATATAGAACAATGAGAAAAGAAGGTAAGTAAAAAACAAAAAACAATAATATAAAAGAAAACACAGTAATTACGAAATTTTCTAAAAAATACAAAATATCTCTGACATACATTATTATATTTTGTTTGGGGATATTCTGTCAGTGGATATTTTGTCTAAGGATAAGAAAGGGTCGTGACGGAAATTCGTGACGGAAAAATCTTACACTTTTTCACCTAGCCCACTAAATTTGTACCGTGCGATAAAGAACTTAAAAAAATAACTATTGAACCGTGCTGGCAACTAGCCTTACGTCCCACCTTATGGTGAGTAGTAACGGTACCATAGCCTAGTAATTGTAATGTATGTTTTTAAAAACTCTTTATTCAATCAAAAACAGCTTAGCCATCAGTCTACATTATTATTTCTTTACTGATTCATAACCATCGCTTATTCAATAAGCAAAACCCAGAGGTCAAAGTCACGGTCCCCTATATAATTCAATTATTTAATCATTACGGTCGAACAAAGTAGTGATCTCAATTATAATCACATTTTGATCTGGATTGTTATGAGCCAGATATTTTACAATGAATTCAAAAACTTGGTTTGGAAGTAGAGTATGGAGCTAAGAAATAAACAGAGAAGGCACGTACAAAGACGTTGCAACCGATTGCATGAGATTGGAAACGACTGCCTAGCGTTTTTGCATCTACGTGTTGTGCTTGTTTCTTAATAGTATTAAATAAAAAAATGCGTGTGTCGGTTGGAACAAAGTTCCTATCGTGGTATATTATTATTGATTTACAAATACAAATGAATGAATTACTAACGTCTGAGAGTAATTAAATTAAATGCAAAAATAACTAATGAATTTAATAAATGGTAGGAAATTTCGTAATAAAAATATTTTTTGAGTTGTGAAAAAAAAACATTTGATTGTACATCATTGAATTCATCTAATTCATTCGTTCATTCGTTCAACGAATTAATTCATTCGTCACCCTATGGATAACCGTCACTTAAACCGTGCACTTAAAAAAAGGGTCGTGTCGGAAATTCGTGACGGAAGAACGCTTTTTTTTGCATAGCCCTCATCCGCCAAGTCCGTACCGTGCGATAAAGAGCTTCGTTCCAAAAAAAATCGTTAGTGTCGTTTGGTTTCCGACTCTCCAGTATTTGACATTATTAAAATTTAATCTATTTACCCAGAAAAAATAAGCTGTGTCCTAGGGCCTAATTTATATAGATAGGCATGTATTTATTATTAGGTATATTAAGATTTCTATAATACAGACTTTGACATATTTTAAAAGCCAAGTAATTCAAATTCAAATTCGTACAAATTACGAGTCAAAAACATTATTAACCGTTTCATTAATTTTTTAAATGATTCTTTTTCTATATTTTTTGATAGTTTGATATTTTTGACCACTTCTTTTCCAAATGAAAACACGTCATCAGTGAACAACTGCGAAAATTTTAAAAAAAGTAATTTTAAGTACCTAAACAAAAAATATGAAGAGTAAAACGCTGGGTAGTTCTTCAAAAAAACGAGGTTTTCAACTCGGGTGTATTTTATATTTTTAAAGATTGTTACCTCATAACTCCGTTATTTATAAACCGATTTTTTTTTTCGGTTCTGTAGTTTGATTTTTAAATCAAAATAGCTGAAAAAATATGTCAACCACTTCCCCACATAAACGAAATTTCAATATTTACCTTTCCTGTGGGGAAGTGGTGTTTAATATTAAAGAGCATAAAATAAAAACTTTTGTTACTTAAACAAAAAAACTCGACTTAAAAAAAGAGGAGGTTCTCAAAGTGATCCTTGTGATTGTATTGAATAAATCATCTTTTGACTTTGATTTGACTTCAATTCGGTTGTCAAGTCAAGTCAAGTCAAAAGATACTTTCTTCAATACAATCACAAGGATCACTTTGAAACGTCTTACATACTAGGTGAATTTAGGTGCCAATTCATCCTAGCCCAAGCCCGAGCAGAACTGGCAAGAAACTCGTCTTGGTCCTAGCGCTTCTTTACATGATCCATCTTATAACTACCTTAACTACGAATTACTAATACAAGAGAGTTTATACATATCAAGTGTGTCGGCTAACTGACTGAAGGCAGAGCGACATGAGGCCATGCATTCTTATCAATAATATAAAGTAATTTATAATTTATTATAATAACCTTTATTCAAAAGAGTACCTTTTATGTATTATTTAAATTTCTTAATAGGTAGTTTAGTAGCTTTTTCAGGAAGCATTTTATAGAAGCGCACCGTGTTCCCCATAAAGGACTTATTTACTTTTTCTGGTCGAAACCTAGGTATACATATAATTTGTGTCTATTTCTAGTATTGATTCAAATTTTTAAATAATTATAATATTGTGAAGCTATTGTGAGAATATTAACTTGAATATATTTAATCTCTTGAAGATTCTCGTGGTTTCATTTTAAAAATGGCACGTATTGCCCTATTTTGAATAACAAATATTTTACCAATATCAGCTGCTTTCCCCGAGAGAATGATGCCGTATAACATAACACTATGGAAGTAACTAATTTTTTTTTTTTTTAATTTTATGGGCTCTGAATTTCCTTCAATGAAGTCTGTTGATTTTTAGTTCTTAAAACGTAACTATGGTATACCAAAATCTGAATGTCATGACAGTCTGGGCAAGTCACGTTATTCAACAATAAAGCACGATCAATAAGACTTCATTCAGACTTCTGTTTTTAAAGGCGCTGCATACTTTGTTTTAAAAATGACTAAACCAACAGGTTTTAATACCACATCCATACCAAACCCTTCCTGGTACATCACAGTGTACAATAGGTTTTATTTGTAAGAAGCCACTCAAGTTCGTATTTGTGTTACTGACGTCCGTTTTACCGGGTTTTCACTTAAACGCTGACCTTTTCATTGTGCTGGCAGCAAGACTCGCTCGAACTGTCACGCGAGCGATAGTCTAGCTTGCTTTTCATTCGGTCTTCTTTGCAGCTTTTGGATGAGGAATTTGTGAATTCGAAACTGGGTCTGAAACAAGTAGCGTTTCAGCTTCAAACGTCAGTATTTGAAAACAAACCGAAAACTCGAATCGAGCGCTAATATTTTCTGACAGCTCTGAATTAGCTGTCAAAATTCTTGCTTTGCTCTTGGTCTGTTTGAGTTTAGATATTAGATTATTCGTTTGACATTTCGCGAAGTAACATCGCTCTTTTAAAGTAGTTAGTTTTTCTGGCCTGTCAGCTCAGTTGGCCTTCTGCGCTGTAGGTTGAGAGTTCGATTCCCTCCCAGGATAAACATTTGTGTGAAGAACATAGGTGTTGGCTCTGTGTCTGGGTGTTATAAAGTTTCATAAGTGTGTATTTAAAAATATATAAGTATTCTATCAGTCATCTAGTCACCATAATACAAGGCATGCTTAGTTTGGGACCAGATGGTGTTGTGTGCATTGTCCAGCAATATTTATTTATTTCTCGTTATTGATATTTTGATTTTAAATTTAAGTTGATCTCAAATGCTTATGTGTCATTTTATATTTCAAACTTAGGTTCTAAAGCTACATCAGTCCGACGACTGTAAATGATGACAGTAGTGTACATTACTATTTCTAGAGTCTGTAAGATAATAGAGTTGTGGGGTAACATTTATTTGAATGACATTAAGGTACAACATGCAATGATCCACGACTCAACTCATATTAACAGACTATTGCTATAATTAACCCATGTCTAAGTCTAAATCAACATCACACATGGATTGCCACCACAAAATTTGCATCAACCCATGCATAAGACAATCACTTACTCTAAGTAATTGGTAAGCAACGTTTGGCTATCCAATCAAAGTCATGCGACCTCAAAGACTGATCCCTGACAGGCGACTTTACACCCTCAATGTTTGAGGATAGGGTGCATTGTTGATGAATGGGTGGCAAGATGAACATAGCCAATTTCGAGATGGGAAAGCGCCAGAGGCAGAGTATTGGTCTAACTGGATAATTGAATATAGGGACAGCGACCTAGATATCTCTGGTTATGACATTTTGAGACAGTTTTGCGATAAATGATTAGGATTGGCGGGATTTCCAGAATTGGGTTGATGGTGTATAAAATTTATATAAAATTTAGGACGGGAACAGAGTGGTTGAAGTAAATAAACAATATAGAAACACTTCTTTTTTATTCTACTTTTGTAGGCAGTTGGCAACTCTGAAGGTGGAGTTAATATGCCGCTAAAAGATTATATATTTTTTACTACCCGTTCGCGACTTCTTCTGCAAGTTAAGTTAAGAAAAATATCTCACATTAATTTCGATAAACGATATTTGCAGCGATCGCGCTATGGTACATTGGAAAAGTTTATATTGTGAAAAGCGCTAAAGTTACACTAGAAAACTCAATATCGTCGTTAAGTTTACTTACGCAACTGTTTAATTTTTTCTTTCATAAAAACCTTCTCCTGACAATAACAAACACAACAAAAAAACATGTGTGCAATTCACACGTGGTAGAAGTGAAACCTTCAAAAAACAAACGTATATACGTACACGTATACAAAACACCACGGTTGTTGTGATGCCTTTTCTCAAACTTTGTACTACGCATGCGCGCACAAACACGTAATAATAAACACGTATAATGCATCCTTTCTCATTTTCTCCCACGTTTAATCTTATGAACTTATGTGTCTGTCTCTTTTTACTGTCGTTTTTTCGTTTTATCGACATTCAAATCACAACAATGCTAAAGAAGTTTTCACTTCAAAAAGTGTTAATTTCTATATATATATATACCTCATAACCTTAAAACTTTTGAGAAACCAACAGCTTTATGGGCCCTCTGAAGTACAGAACTGCTACAACTTTCTGTTTTGGCCACTGTGCTGCGGGCTGGATAGTGCTGGCTTAAAAGACAATGTCAAAGTCAAAAGATATTTTATTTAATCAATCACAAGGATCACTTTGAAACGTAAAACCTCAGTAACATTCAGGCAGTTTTTACCTCAAAATCTTGCAAAACAAATGGTTTAACTGAAACTAACTTTGGTAGAATTCACCCATATATTCAGCACATTATATTTTGATACAAAAGTAATCAAACAGAAACTGTTACATACATTTTGATAAACACGGGCTTTACTCACGTATTATTTTGTCGATGGAGGCACCGACATTGTTTCGATTCATCTAGAGAATCCTCATCAGGGTGAGTTTGATCCTTTGATCCTTTGATCAGAAACTGTTGCATTGGGTTTGAAGGCAAAATATAAAAAAAATATATCTCTAGGCATCATCATTAACATTTACAACCTGAATTCCCCCATTGCTGGCAAAGAAGCACTGCTTCCTATGCTCGTATATGCTGAAATCCTATGTATAGCTTAAGACGCGAGCAGTGGATGGACAATATTAGCTCAGGACCTCTGAGCAAAACCCATTTCAGGGTTGGGTATCGATATTGCTTTAGTATCTTCCGGTCCACGTTTACCCAGATGCTTTATGATACCTCTATAGGAGCCCCGACCAACAAAACATTATCGAAGCCCCATAAAGCACACCCAAAGCATTAACGCTATAAATCAACCAGAAAATCATTCCATTGAGCCCTTCCGTTCCGACGGTATGTTCGATAGCGTTCCATTCTGCATTATATACCTGAATATTAATATATACCTATAAAAGAGCTTAACCTGAGTGACTGACTGATTCATCATCACCGAGCCAAAACCGCTGACGCTAGAAAGCTGAAATTTGGAAGGTAGCTACCTTTTATAGCGAAATCACCAACTAAGGCGGGATTTTTTGAAATTCAACCCCTAAGAGGATGAATAGGGTGAAAACTAATGTATGAAACTTTTTAATGCGTAGTGCGATTTGCTTAAAATCGAATCCAGGATAGAAAACTTTATGTCCAAAGTACGGAACTTATCGAACATTATATTCTGACTACTGTGGCATGTTAAGCGACTGGCTGGAAGGTTCTAGGTCGGACCACACATCTTAAACTATACGTCTTATATAGGGAGATATGAGAGAAGGATGAAGTTCTAGATCCCCATATAAACGATGCAGGGAGTTTAAAAAAATCTCAGTTAGTCGTAAACGAAGTTGTGTCGGTTAGTTCCACTATTAGATAAATAAATAAATATTGGATTGGTCGACAATGCACACAACACTATCTAGCTCCAAACTAGGTATAGCTTGTATTATGGTGACTATTACTGATGTAATACTTATTATATTTTAAATATATACTTATAATACTATAAAACACCCAGAGATAAAACAAATATCTCTGTTCATCACACAAATGTATGTCCTGGGAGGGAATCGAACCCCTAACCTATAGTGCAGAAAACAGAACTACTACCATCTAGGCTAACAGGCCAGAATAGTATTTCTTGTTACAAAAATACCATACCACTAAAAATAAATAAGCCGGACATTTTACACAGCATCATCCGGCACCAAAGTAAGCAGAGCTTGTGTTATGGATACCACATGACTGATATATACTACTTATATACTGTTTATTTCTAATATATACATATTATACATAGAAATTCCCAGACCTGAGACAAATACTTGCAGATATACAAACATTTCACACTTTTGTATCATATGCTGAGTGGTAGCCTGTTTTCGTCACTGTACATAGACTAGTTTATATTATATTCGCACTGTATTTGATATGTGACGTTTAATAAATATTTTCTATTCTATTCTATTCATCTGTCTCGCTGCGGGAATCGAACCCGCAAACTTCTGCGTCTCAGCCGGGCCTTGGCTCAGTGCGCAACAAGGGTCGTCAAAGTTTACCTGCAAGTTGTTCAGTTAAATCCATCTTCTATACGGGCAAAGTAGAAGGCAGTAGCTTGTAGCAAATATTGAACGCATTAGCATATGAATGGTAACGGCTAAAAAAGCTCCCCAGGTGGCGTGTCCGGGTCGGATGTAGGTTCTAGCGCGGCTCGGGAACGTAGACACTATAGTGAATTTAGGGAACGAATTTTATTATGGTATTTGGAAACTTTAGTATCAAACATGTCGAGTTCTTTTTGGGGTTGAGTTTATAGCACTCGTAGTAGCTAATACTACTATAAAGAAAGTGATTGTTTCGGATGACTCATAAACTCATTGCACTTACCATTTCGATCTTTGGTAAAGGAACTTGCTCAAGTATGTATGATTATTTTTTATATTTTTTATTTATTTACTTTAATTAACACGGCACAGTACCAATTACATAAATTAAACATAATTTTATTCAATAAGAAAAAAAAAGACAAACAAATAAAATAGCAAGTTGTAAAAACAGCAAGCGTCAATTAAAACAGTTATAATACAAAAAATGATAAAATGGAGACAAAATAAATTAAACACAATTTTACAATTAGGTTATAATCTAAAAAATATAAATTTTTAAAAAATACAAAATGTCGGGAGCAATATAATAAAATTCACATACAAATTAAGAAGAACGCTCACAAACACACAAACAATCAGTTAATACTTTAGACCAGCTATCAGCAAAAAGGTCACAGTTAGGGTTTATGTCTAAAAGAGCGTTAAGCGCTGTAAGAACACGTGGGATGGGGGAGTTAACTCGAGCTACCGTCCGGAACAACGGTACAGCAAACAATCTGTTCTTCCGACTCTGGCAATAATTGTTTGGGACGCAGAGCCGACACAGTACGCCACTCAGATCCATTGCGTCAATTTTATTGTAGAGGATTTTGCAGACTGTGGTCATTTGGTCCTCCTTGGTTTGGAGCTCCTTACCTCCAGCGAGTTATACCCCAAACATCCCAATAGGAACTTGGTGGGGTAAAGGAATGGGTAATACCCATAGCGACGCAGACTAAGTATTTTAGTAAGTACACAAATGATCAAAAGATAATAAGGCAAGATATAACAAAATAGATAAATATTACTAGACAATTTCACATTGTGTCTAATTGTAACTACGCAAACATTGTAATAAGGTAGATAACGACACGCAGTGTCATTTTGGTGCCCAGGTGATCCTGATGTCCTGCTCGGATAATAACGTATATATGGCTATCTACTGGTCAATTAATATGTAACAACGACTTGAAAGAAGAAGACGGTATCAAGATGTCTGGTATAATACATATATACAAACACCTGGAACTGTGTACATTGTTCTCCAATATTTATTTATTTATTAATATGTTTATCACACACATTAGATATATATTATTAATATTGATGGACAATGCACATAACACCGTTCAGCCCAAACTAAGCATAGCTTGTATTATCGTGACCATCGTGTTATCTAATAGAATAGAATACATTTTTAAATACATGCATAATTATATTCTATAACACCCAGACAAAGAACAAATACCTATTTATGTTCATCACACAAATGTTAGTATTGGATGGGGATTGTACCGACAATAACCAATACAGATAGTAGAGTTATTAAGAATAACAGAGTGACGATCTCTGTGGCGCAGTGGGCTTAAGTCCGGCTGAGACGCAGAAGGTTGCGGGTTTGATTCCCGCCGCGGGACAAATGTTTGTATGATCTGCAAGTATTTGTCTCGGGTCTGGGTGTTTCTATCTACACGAATATTATAATGACAAAAGATTTGTATTTTTGTATGTAACGTATAAACTTAAAAACTACTGATTTAAAAAAATATTTTACCGTTGGAAAGCTACTCTATCCCTAGGTGACATAGGCTACTTTTTATCCCGGGAAAATTGGTTTGTCCCGGGAAAAATCTTCAACGCGGGCGAAGCTGCACGCGGACGGCTAGTGTATAATATGTATATAATAATAATATAATATAATATAATCCCGGACATTTCACACATCATCATCTGGCCCAAAAGTAAGCAGAGCTTGTGTTATGGGTACCACATGACTGATAATACTACTTATATACTTTTATTTTGTAAATACATACATAGTATGTATAGTAGAAACACCCAGACCCGTAACAAATACTTGCAGATCATACAAACATTTTTCCCGCGGCGGGAATCGACCCGCAACCTTCTGGGTCTCGGCCGGAACTCAGCCCACTGCGCCACAAAGGTCGTCGTGTGTATTTACAAACAAAAAAAATAAAATTAGTATATCAGTCATGTGGTAACCATAACACAAGCTCTGCTTACTTTGGGGCCAGATGATTCTGTGTGAAATGTCCAGGATTTATTTATTTATACTACCAACTGAACCAAAAAGCCAGAAAAGGCGCCTGGATAATAAAAAAGTTATGAAAAATAGCAAGAATCCATCCCATTTAATTATATTTCTTTACCTTGCACCATACGGCTGCAAACAGAAAGAACATGCCCGTCACGTCCTACCCGGCGCGACTGCGCTGATTCTATACTCTTCTTTTTATCTTTAGGTCTCTTAAAATTAGACCACCGTCATAACGCTCGCACCGTCGCGTCGTAATAATATAAGCGGACTAGTAACATAGTTTACTCATGTTAGGGTCAAATTCTGCTACCAAAATGCCCAAATTCAGATTATTTTTGATATGTGTATACATTATTTTCTATACCATATTAATTTTATAAAGAGGTAAGATTTGATTGTTTGTTTGTTTGTATTGAATAGGCTCCGAAACTTCTAGACCTAAATCTTCAACGCAGGCGAAGCTGCGCGCGGACAGCTAGCATGAAATAAACGAACTCTTCTAATAAACTAACTAATTCTTCTTCCAGTCACTATTTCAACAAATTCTATAGCGTATCAAAAAAAAGCGCGCTCTGCTTTGACCTGGGTCAAACAAATTAAAACGCAAAAAAAAACTTAATTAATAGTTACAAATCCCATTTGCAATTTGCGAAACATTAATAGTAATTATCTTTCAGTTACTAATTGATAAATTGGTTACGGATTTTTGACGTTGATTGTCAGACATGCTGTCAAGAGCATGTATGTGCGTGGGTGGACGTATTTATATACAAAAACCTTTCGGCCCAACGGCAATGGGACGGGCCTCTATGTGAGCTTACATGGAATCATATGTTAGAAACATGTTCAATCTTTGTAGATTGCGCTCGTCTTCTAGCCGTTTTGAAATGGCAGTCAGGACATTGGTTACAAGCACTACCATCACTTAACATTGGCACCTTATTAGATCCTACAACATTTCGAGTTGCAATTTGTCTGCGGTTAGGTGCGCGGTGCTGCGGTGCGCGGTGCTGCGGTGCCAGTGTGGTACAGCGGTTGACCAGCATGGTCTCCACGGGTTATCGTGTTCTGGGCCGCCGGCCAGAGGATTGCCCGCCACGTAAGTCCTAATGATGTCATTCTTTTACCAGCGTCAACGTACCAGCTGTTCTCGAACAGAACGATGATGATGATGGTAAGAGGCCTGATGGCATGACTCTTGTCCCTTGGGAGATTGTTAGGCCATGGTGTGGGATGCTAATTGCGTCGACACCCTGGCCGCATCCCATATTTCGCGGGCTTCCGTTAAAGCTGGTGCGGCGGCTGAATGTGCCGAGGTCCTCAAAAAGCGCAAATATGCTGGTCTTGATAAAGTCTATATATTTGAGCCTTTTGGAGTCGAGACCCTGGGCCCGTGGGGTACAGGAGCCCGTCGCGTTTTCAAAATTATTTCAGGGCGTCTGGTAGATACATTGCGTGACCCAATAGCTGGCTCCTAACTGGCTCAGCGTATTAGCATTGCCATTCAACGTGGCAATGCCGCCAGTGTCTTAGGAACGCTGCCCTCTGTTTGTGATCTGGATCAGTTGAGCTATCCATAGATCGTTTTTAACGGTCCTTAGATAGCTCAACTGCTTCACATGTATTTTATATTACTTATTGTATATATATATATATATATTTTTAATTGGATCAATTGAATGAATTGAAAAAATGTCTGGTCTGAAAATTGACAGTAATCTTATCCTAGCCTACACGATACTTTACGATTATCAAGTTACTTGAAACAATTTTTTGAAGTTTAAATAGTTTGCGTAAACCGCTTCGTAACGTAACGCGTTACGCGTTACGGTAGGCAGGCTCCTCCTCTCTCACTATAACCCACAGCGCTAGTTAGATTAGTTTATGTTATCATTTCCGTCGGGTGTCTCGAGACGCACACGTTTTTTACTAGGCTTAAAGAAAATAATTGTATCCGATATTTGGATTCAAAGAGGATAATCGAGCGAGGTTATTATTGTGCAACCAATTTGTAAATTTAAAAGGTGCTGGGCCTACTACAGTCTACGCCATTGAAAAACAGTCCTTGGTAATACAGAATCCTATATGTAAGTAAAATGTCAAACTTAACGCTGTATAAATCATCTATTTTTATAGATGCAAAAGCTTATTTATCTTAATTATCGTAAGTATAATGAAGTTTCGAAAACTAAGTCTAAGACTATTAGATATATAAATAATGCCGGACATTTCACACAGCATCATCTGGCCCCAAAGTAAGCAGAGCTTGTGCTATGGGTACCACACGACTGATATACTACTTATAAACATTTTTTATTTAAATACATACTTATTATACATAGAAACACCCAGACCCAAGACAAATAGTTGCAGATCATACAAACATTTGTCTCGCGGCGGGAATCGTACCCGCAACCTTCTGTGTCTCAGTCGGTCCTTGACCCACTGCACCACAGTGGTCATCATTTGTACGTCCACAGTTTTTAAGGAAAAATAATCAATATGGAACGGTAGTTTTACTCCGTCAATGATAGAAAGAGTCGATTCTTTTATTAGGCGGTGGCTGAGTTCTTTATCGGGCTCCTTTTGTTGTGGTATTGGAGTGAGAGGCTGGATTTGCTGG